>JAZHYW010002681.1:452500-554804 GCA_037355805.1 Ixodes ricinus
ACTTGGAACGATTGACGTGAGGGAATTTAGGTCTTGTTTTCTGCGTGTGTCTTCTTTTTTAATTATGGAAAAACAAAACTACTTTGTTCCGTCAGAATTAAAGTCTTACCTAGGAGATGAGTATTCCAGTTCTTTTAAATGTATTCATTTAAATACTCGGTCCGCTAGAAAGAAAACTGTGGAGCTTGGTTTGTTTTTTGATGAGTTTTGTTTTTTGTTTGGTATTATTATGTTATCAGAGACGTGGTACACTGATGATAGCGACGTTTTTGAATTGCCAATGTGTAAGAGCTATTTTTTGAACAGATCAACTGGTCGTGGAGGTGGTGTGTCGCTAATGGTTCGGAATAATATTTGTTGCGAAATGGTAGAAGAATTCTCATGCGTTAATAAAGACTTTGAAGTGCTATCCTTGCTTGTAAATCGCAGCATGATATCGGTATTCTACAGACCGCCGGGTGGATGTCTAACATCGTTTTTTTCTTTTCTAGACACCTATTTTAGTTACGCTAATGAGAATAAATATAACATTGTCCTGGGGGGGGGGGGATTTTAACATAAACATGCTTGTGGACACCCCGGCAAAAAGACAAATGGATCTGTTAATTAATATTGGTGGCTGCAATAATGTGATAACGTCCCCCACTAGAATCACGTCTGATTCTTCAACATTGCTCGATCTGCTCATCACAAATTATGACCTACCGTATATAAAGTCGGGGATAATGACCACTGACATCAGTGACCATTTAGGTGTCTTTATGTGTATAAAAAAACAGATTATTAAAGATAAAAGTCCAAAGCTACATGCATCCTTTCAAAATATTACAGCTAACAGCCTTTCTGTGTTTAGGCAAAGACTTTCAAACTTGGGATGGGGTGAGGTATATGAAGAAGAAAACGCGAATGAAGCATACAACTTGTTTTTACACACATTCGTACAGATATATAGAGAATGTTTTCCATATAAATCAGTTAAGATATCGAAAAAAATCCGTAAGCCATGGATTACCCCAGAGCTACTAGTCAAGATTAACAGGAAAAATATTTTGTACAAATCATTTGTAAGAACGAGAGAGCCTGAAGATCTTAAAACATTCAAAGTATACCGCAACAGACTTACAAAAGAACTCAAAAGCGCTAGAGATAAATACTTCAACAACCTATTTTCATCATCAGCTAAGCGGACGGACATCACATGGAAAAAAATTAATAATGTTCTTAATCGTTCATCTGAAATAAAACGAATTGACAAAATCTGCATAGGTAACGCAGAACTAAAGGAGCAAGAGTTAGCAAACGCCTTTAACAATCATTTTGTGAACTTGCCAAGAGATAGTCCTGATGAAAATGCTTGCTCATATATTGAAAACAAGAATGAGCAGTCCATATTTCTTGAGCCAGTTGTAGATACGGAGGTGAAGCTGACGTTTTTATCACTAAAGAACAGTGCAAGTTGTGACGCTGACGACATGCAGATAAGGCCAATAAAACATGTTATAGATTTAATATCTCCCTGTTTAACGCATATCTTTAACTTGTGTTTGCAGTGCGGGGTCTTCCCTGAAAAAATGCAGATTGCCAGGGTAACTGTTTTGTATAAAAAGGGCGATAAGAATGACATGGGGAATTATAGACCTATTTCAATTATATCAGTGTTTTCTAAGGGCTTCGAAAAAATGTTGCTTTCAAGACTGATGAAGTTTTCGGATAAATTCAATATAATTACTCCGTCACAGTTTGGGTTTCGTAAGCGCCGATCTACGGAACTGGCTCTCCTAGAGCAAAAAGAATATATTTTGCAAAGTTTTGAGGATAAAAAAATGACCCTTGGGATTTTTATTGATTTCACCAAAGCCTTTGATTATTTAAATCATAGACTGCTCATAAAAAAACTAGAAAAGTACGGGTTCCGTGGAACCGCGTCAGCTCTCATTTCGTCATACCTTGCTCATCGTAAACAGTACGTTCATATTAACGGTTATTCTTCTGACATTAAACCAATCGTATCCGGTATCCCACAAGGCAGCATTCTGGGCCCTTTTTTGTTTAATTTATATATTAATGACATTGTCAATGTAAATAAAAGTACAAAATTTGTGATTTACGCTGACGATACAAGTCTTTTCTTTAAAGGAGACTGCTGTCTTGAACTAGCAAATAGGGCTAATAAAACTCTCCATGAGCTGGGTAGCTGGAGTCACTCTAACGCGCTAAAAATAAACGTGAATAAAACCAAAGCTGTTTTGTTTCAACCAAAAAATAAAAATGCCTCTATCACGACAGATATCGTGTTGGATTCGACCAAAATTGAGGTTTTGACTCGCTTTAAAACGCTTGGTATCATATTCACGGAACGAATGACGTGGGATGATCATGTAAATCATATTTTGGTAAAGTTGTCACGAGTCGTTGGCATATTATGTCGTCATCGCTCCATTCTGCCAGCAAGTGTTAAATTAATCATCTACAACTCTTTATTTCTCTCTCATGTGCACTACTGCCATCTTGTCTGGGGAAATACTACTAATGCAAATTTAAATAAGATACTTGTGCTCCAGAAAAAAATAGTACGAATTATAAGTAATGTTCCATATGATCACCCTAGCAAATCTCTTTTCGAAAGTTTGAATGTATTGAATGTGTATAGTTTATATAAATACCGTTTATGCCTAAGTTACAAGTCCGAAGTCATGAACAATATATGTCATCTTGTCAACCTAGCGTCTTTGACGAAGCGATATCCAATATATTCAACTCGCAACATAGAAAACTGGAAAGTGCCAAATTGCAGAACTACTTACGGTGAGCAGATGTTATCGAATGTATTACCCAACCTACTTAATTATTTGAACACTCAAAATATGGAACTCGTAACATCAACACCGAGAGAAATCCGATCCTTTTTTAAGAGTGTAATTTGATGACTTTGATCGAGCAATGTTCTAGTGTCCTGACGTATGTATAGTTATTATGTCTGTTTGCCATAAGCTTATAATTTATCATAACTTAAATAACAGTGCTTAATCATGCTCTCTATATCTCTGAATTTGCGTGCTTTTGCTGTGATAATCATAGCTTTTTATTGAATTGTTAGTTGAATTTGCTCCATTCTGCAATGTCATATTTTGAATTGTCGGTCTGATACATTTCGCTATTTTTGTTAACTGAGCTTGTATTTTTTTTTTTTTTTACTTTGTGTTCTTTGTGAGCTGCCACTGCTGCTGATTGTAGGGAGGGGGCCGAGGACTCGTCAAGCTGCATTTATGCAGCTTTTTTCCTCGGTCTCCTTCCATCATGCTTGTGATGGAGAAATAAACATTTATTATTTATTTATCTTTGACTGTTTGCGAGATTCTTTGGGCGCCATTTTCTCGTTCAAAATATTTGAAAACGCGACTCCAGCGACCTATAGGGGGCGCCACCACCAAACAAACATGGCGGCTGAGTCCAAGTCGCGTCGGCTCGGCCGGGCCGCCTGAATGGGTGGCTCTTTCAATTTAACAGATTTTCTTTTGTTTAATGCCGAATTTTATAGGTATTTGAACTGAGACGGTTAAGTGTAGCCGGTGCACATAAACTTGCAGAGCATAGTTTTGTTTTGCCGGTGTTTTTTGTTCTTTTCATGTCGAACTTTCGTTTCGAAGACTTCGTTCAAAACCGAAACTATGGGCTCCGGAGAGACGGTAATATACTCTAATCAATTTTGATCATCTAAGGAAAGCGGCGATGACTACAAAATTGTTCCACCAAGAATAATTTTCAGCTAACTCGAATGCCTCGACCATGCGACTTATCTGTCTGGGAAATCGAGATTTTGTGAGTATCCGCGTTTAAGAAACAGTTCCAATCGTCTGCTCGGTCAGCAACACAGGCTGCAGGAAAATTACGAAAATTAAGCAAGCGTTTCTTGAGCCAAGGAGAATGTTACTTCCGCTGGCGCCCCACTAAGCAGCTGATACTCCTATTTCAATTCAGGCTTTAGTAGCAATCGAGAAGTCATTTTGACGAGCGGGTTATGTGTTATATTACGTACTATGTCCCACTAAAGCGATATTAGTATATTATGTTAAGTGAACTAACTGCTGAATAAAAGTATATTTGACAGACAGACACATACTACCTGAAACTCAGCCAAATGGTTCTAGCCGGTAGCACGGAGACGAATGCGGACAAACTGAAGAGTCTTTATCGGAGATTCACGCAAAACCTCTCTGCCATGAACTTGACTTCGAATCCTGAACGGAGAAAATGAGTATTTTTTGTGGCCGGTCAACCTGAGCAATGTAGACGTATATGCTGCTGGCTTCGACGGGGGTATGATATAAATATTGGAGGCGCGATAGATCATAATGCCGTGACAGCTTCTAACTTTGCGAGACGCGTCCCCCACCTTTTAAAAGCAGATAATTTCCCTCATTAATCATATGCAGCGAGCCGGTTTTCCAGAATCAAGTAATTGTGAAATCAACTCAACTCGTTCGGCGTGGTCCAGAGGCTTTTTCGGCGAAAAGCAGCCAAGATGAATAGCCAACGCACCGGCAGGCGTGGGTGGCTCAAACTTGAAGCTAATCGAGCACAACCAAACTCAAGAAAAACAGCTATCGAACCTTCCCATTCACTTGACTGGAACATTGGTGTTCCCTCCAATGAAACACCTCGTCTGTCGTCCTCAGTCCACTGTTCTACATCCTTATAAAGAAACCGCTTCTCAGTTACCAAGTAGTCGTCACTTTGAATGTGATTCGAGACAGACAAGAAATTAAAACGTTTTTCCGTGATTCCTCCCCATGCAAGAAATCGAAAGCACGCGACCGTGTGTTGTGCAGTAAACGGGCTTTCAAACCCGTGATGGAAAGAAACAATTTACTGAGGCTTCACCACACTAATGAACACACAGGCGAATTCGGACCTTCGTCAAATTACATTGTTCGCCACCACGCCGACAACACGTGTCCGCGGAAACAGTCAGAGACGCGGAGGGGCGCGGAGCGACCTGGTCCGGCTGGTTCCCAGTTTTCCCGCTTAGTGGCGTCCGCTTTGCTAAAGTCGCGGACAGCCCTTGAGTCAAAAAAAAAAAAAGGCAACTTTAAAGCTTTGAAATCCGGTTCGAACCGCTAGATCAATATTTCGGTAGAGCCTAAGCGTTCGTCAATACGTAATTTATTAAAAAAAAACGATTTTCTAGAAGAAAAAAAATTAGTATATGGGTCGCTTTGCTTAGTAAAGACTGTTGGTAAGAGTCGTTTCTTACTCTTTTACGAGATTCACTGCCACTGTGTGCGTGTGTTTGTGTAAGGGGGGGGGGGGCTTTTGGGGGGTCACTGATGACGCTCGGATCCGTTACTTCCAATTATTTATGATTTGGCTCGAGGATAAATTGCACAAATTTGTTATGAAGAAAAACACCTGGTGCCCTGCAGCCCTGCACGGGTAGAGTCGTGACTTCGTTTTATCGTATCTTACTTTTCATTCGTCCTTCGCAGCATCGATCGTTATTAATTAAAATCTTAATTTTTTTTCACACTTACACTGGAGATTGTTTTTAGGCAAAAAGCTGCTATAAGCAGCTTGACGGGGTCTGAGAGCCCGTTACATGAGAAGAAATGTCAAAACAACAGGAGCAACAAATATATTTAGTCACGCTGTATATAAATTCAATGACAAAATATAAAAGAATATACCAAAAACATCAATCCACTAACAAAATAAATAAAAACAAAACCTTAAACGGATGCAATGGGAGCGTCAATCGGCTTTTAAAATGAGAAATACATCTCGGCCTAAGCATCAGTGTGTTGTTATAATCAAAACAGACATCGTATAGGTGCGACATCAGTAACTTCAGTGGTTCTACTCCTTGGTGGCATGTGCGCATGAGAGTAATGGCAATACTTCAAACCGCAATGATTGTAACGTAAAAAAAGAACAGCAATTTAAAAATTTACAAGAAAATCAAAATACAAACCGAAACGTAAACCATAAACCATCTAAGAGTTGAATTTTGTTTGGACATAGTAACCGACAATGAACCCATATTCATGTTTGGGAATGAACCAAAATCTGTAACTATACCAAGAAAAAAAATAGCGACCAATATATTAAATTAGTTCGACCTATACAGACGTTAAAAATGATATACAACATTAAATTCAACACATCTACAAAAAACATACTTATTTAGTTTTGCAATATGCTTTAAACAGGCACTTGTGTAGTCGTATGAACACAACTGCGTGATGCACAGTAGGGACACCAGATTAGCCTTGGTGAACAACACTTTTAGAAATAGAAGGCTAGGGCAGCGTCACGAGACTCCATTTCAAAGCTGCTTTATATACGTCCCTGGAACAACGCTTCTTTTAATTTTAAGTATTTGGAAATACTGAGTGCACACGCTTCGTAACATATAAAAGAGAGGTATTCTGCACACCCTATTCACATTTCCAACGACTAATGGCATCATAGCCTCAATCAAAACGTTATATATACGGTTCGCCCTGTACGATTCACGTTTGTGTTTTCATTCTGGGTGAGGGACGCGACCTCGTAACGGCGTCCCTTCACCGACCCTAAACCCGGAACCGGTCAAACCCGTGGCCCAACCTCGGGACAGATGAGGCTTCCTCGTGGGGTCGGAGCGTTCGGCGGGGGCAGTCCATAAACACCGGCGATGTCCCCCTCCCGCTGCAGCCACTGCTGCTGCTGCTGCCTGTTCCCGCTATCGGCACCGGCGTCCGGCAGCTATAGATGACAGAGGCATCTATTTACCGATATATTTCCCGTCCAGGAACCTCGCGAGGCCAGGCACTCTTACCCGCCGGGTCCGCGGTCCCCAGCTCCCGAGTGTCGGTGCCAGGAGGGAGGCCCTCCATCATAACTTATCGGCGATCAGTGTTCCACTTTGGCCCTGGTCAGCGAACGGCCAAACAGACAGCGATGGGTCGGATGAAGAGAAAACACCTACAATATGAAACTAAAAGTGGGGTCTTCTTAGAGGACATCCGGGTGGTTCTGGAAAGAGGGTGCTTACAAGGAGATTACGGAAACAGAAGCCTCTTTTTTTCTTTTTAGAGGGGGGGGGGTTGCCGCCATGTTGGTAGCCTGTCACATTCAGGGAGCTAACTTTGCCAAGGGTACGTGTGTGAGGACCATTTTATGGGGGCGCTTCTACCGTATATGACGCTACTAACAAAATAGTGTCGCGTGTCTATCTTGCTTTAGGGTATTGGGGGAAGCTATCGTGGCCGTAGCCCTTCGCGTTGGCGAAACACAGAGTTACTTGAGCTGGGAATGGCGGCTGGGGAAGGTGGACTGATTGGATATTGGACAATTGGGTTAGTTGATATCTTTTGTGATTACTTTTTCGTGTAACGTAGCAGAGAATAAAAGGCGGATGTTATGTAATGCATCGGAGCACTAGCACACGCGAGAGACCAGCGAAGACAATCAAAAAGTATACTAAAGCCCCTATTTGCGCAGTGAAACCTAACTACGAGAACCACGTTGTGCTGTCTTTTAAAAGCCAACTAGGAACTAGGATATCGTCAACAGGTCCACATGGGCACAAAACTGACATTTATAAAAAATCATAGAAAGACTCAAATCCCAATACAGAATGGGGAACAGATCGGAGAAATGTTCCCTATTCAATATTTGGGAACATTTCTTCTCTCGAGAAATTAAATATGGTAGTATTCGAGGGGTAAGCGACTAAAAATGCCTTACGTACGGATATCTTTGTCAGCCATACTAAATTCTATATTTCCCACAAAACGGATAGTGTATGTTCACTTGGTAATTATAAATACATTACATAGATCATGAAATAAATCCCAAGTTCTTTTTTGGACAACAAAATATTCACATGTCAAAGGGAATCAAACTGTAGAGGTGTCCTAAAGTAACCTCTCATTTCCTCAAATTCACATCCAAGCGTACTTGTCGTTCACTAGAACTAAGCGTAATTTTGGTCCAGCAGTTCATTAGGTTTGTGTTTCGTTCTTCGTATTAATCGAAGTGTGGTGGTGACTTAAACGCCAATAGGGAGCTCAACTGTTTCATATATTAGGCCGATAGGTTGGTAGCGTAATCTATGATGGTTCTATTTTCTTACTGAAGAGCACACGTGTAACGCCCAGCATATTGCGTCTCGTTGAAACATGTTCTCAAGATATCTTAAATAAAGCAGGTTAAAGGGCTGGACGTGATTTCCGAGACATCAGTGTTAAAAAAAATCCCGTACGTTGTTTTTTTTTGTATGATTTTTTATGTTAACTTTTAGTTCACATAAACGAGTATATTCCCGTAGATACGTCACCGTAAACACTCTCAGTAGCTGGTAACATAAAACTATTGCCCTCCGCTCCATTTAAGAAGTGAAAGTAAACAAAAGCTAACAAATTCGCAAACATTCACGAAAGCTTCTTAAAGCCTACCGGCGGACCTCGCAAAGTGAGTAAACAACTTCGCTTCTACGAAAAGGATAGCTTTCCTTCCTTTTTTCCCCTTTTTTTTTCTACGAACACTCCTTTACTCACCGAAACACCACAGCCTCAAACTGACACCACCATATTGCGTTCCTCCGGTCCCCTACTCTCTTTCTCGTTTCCCCACGCACCCTCTCCCTCTTTCAAAAATATCGGGCAATGACGTCGAGAACGCGAAACCCCGAGAAACCTCTGCCCCTTTCACGAACCGCCTCCTTTCGTTCTCTCTCTCTAAAACCATATCCCCGTAATACTGGCGGCGCAAGATGTTGCCCGAGCTAGGCACCAGGTGTCGCTGAAAGCCGACCCTCGGCTCCCTGAAACCTCGCTGTGTGCCCACCATTGCCCCCTCCAGCTTTCCCCTTCCTCGTTCCGCTGAAGCAGTCGTTCCGACACTTCTGTGGCCTCCCAAGGAACCTCGGTCGGTTGCTACATTTTGCTTTGGTTTCGAGATTGGTTCACAGCGTTCTTTCATTTTTTACTTTTATTTTCCGCAGCCATTGCCTCGAAGCAGCCGCCTACACGGCGATTGATACTGTTTTGGCACGGCTTTGTTTTGAATCTTCCTTTTTTTATTTCCTTTCTCGCAGAAACTGAACGCATAAATCTGGTATGTATACGCGGGTGCGAAAGTGTAAGTGGAACAGTTTGAAGTCGAGACCTTTCGCACATAACATAAAAACAAAACTAGAAAAAAAAACTTTTAGGGGGAAGCGAGCGTCTCATAGGGAAACCCCGAGAATGAAGGCAGGCAGGATCGAAGTTTTTGTTGACATTGGCACAAAATTCGACCGCTTCTCCGGATTTTGTGTTCTTCATTTGTTTCATTTTGGGCTAACTGGCTCGCCACGGTCAACATTGACCTTATCCTAGATCAACAGTTCGGTTCAATTCAATAATATTAATCTGTATGTGAAGTCAAACTTGAGTAGTTTAAAATTTATTTATGGTTAGCGAAGAAAAGATTCTGGTTATCAGAAATCCTTGCAAGTGCTGTTTTAAAGGCAGTCACGCCCATTTCGGCAGTTCGAGACTTGACAATGTACAGCCCATTTTATTTTGAGCTTTAATTAGTGAAATGTAAACGGGCTAGTGAAATATTATGACGGCCTTTCCAGTCAAAACAAAAAGTTAAATTTTTTTTTTAATGGCCATCTGCAACAGTGTTTTTGGAGAGTGGCCTCTTTTAGGCGATCTTTCTTTATGTGACAGGCAAGTTATGTTTACTTTTGGTTTGTGCACAAACACATTGATTGCCGAAAATACAGTAAGGAAAAAACGCGCCAGAGTTTCCCTGAAAGTTCTGGTTGGGTGGGGAGAAAAATAGAGCTTAAGGACGGAATTATAATAGTTACAATAGAAACATCTAAATTATAAAAAGATTCTGCGACGTCACCAAGTCGCAGTCAAGTTTGAGTGAATATATTTTAAATGTTTTATTTTTTTTGACAATTTCGAAGGGCGTACATATTCGTATGCCCATTTTGGTGTGAGACTTCCTTTTATACAGGATGAGTCAAAGAGATGGATGTCTGTTTGAAGGGACCACATAAGTCGATTTCTGAACGTATCGCGCTAAGATTTTACACAGACGTGACCGAAGAGCGTGCTTTAAGTGTATACAAATTTCACTGAACAAACTTACCTAAGTAAAAAGCTAGAAATGAAAATAAAACAATATCTTTACTCATTGCTAGTTAAAAGCGCCTGATTGGCGCAACAGCCGACAGATGGCAGCAGGTGAGATCGCGGGGCGGCCATGATGGGCGCTTCCCTCGACCTCGGCTGTAGCAGACAACGTTTGGGAGCCACAAGAGATACGCTCTTTTATTGCACGAATCGGCAGCGCATGATTATCTTATTCTACCAATAAAACACAAAAAGATGAAGATAAAACGAGAGGAAACAGATGTGTTATCTCGTCTATATTTTCTCGACAATTATTATCGGCTAGATATCGTCGTCTTCTTTGCACTCGCTTGTTGTTACCTCGTCTTTTTCTTTTTTCTTTTTCTCCCCAACTGTTGGCCGTGCTGTTTTCGGGTGCAAGTCGCCTTCATGGTGCGCTTAGCTCCCAACAAAAGAGTAAAGGGTGCTCTCTGGTACGGGGAGTGCCAAAAGACGAAAGATGTCCGCCGACGTTTTCGGGTGGAGTTTCGGCGGCAACCTCTGGGCTGGGTGAGGCGCATCAAGGGTGGGAAACGTACAAAACAAGCCACCGACAAAAGTGGTGTCATCACGGTGCATCACGAAGCTAACGCCGAAGAAGCTGGTACTCGGTGCCTTCCCTGCCGACTCCCACCCGTCGACTCGAGGCACTGCTGACGTCTGTCGACTGTAAGGCCAAGCAGTTTTCCCCACTAAATTTATCGCAAAATGGACGCCGCGCGACCTATGCACCCAGATTCTCCGCCTGGTGTACCAGGGAACTGATACATATACAAGTTGGTCACTCCTCGAAACGACTGTTTAATGTCTTCTAAATACATGGCTTGCACCTGATGTCATCGCCAACATGCTGCTCATCATTCCTACTTGTTCTTGCTGAAAAAACAAAGACAAATTCCTTTGTGTATATTGAATGCTGCAGAAGGCACGCGCTCGGAAGCAAGACCACCAGAATGGCGGTTGATATTACGTCGTCGGTGCAAGCAATCTATAGTTTTAAACGATCGCTCCGTAAATACTGAATATGATGCATTATAGGACTTTGAAGAAAAAGGTCCCTGACATTTTTTGTGTACATGTTCCTTGTTATTCCTTTTATGATTCCTATTTTATTAGCTTGGTTATTACCGATCTCCTCCACCTAATGAAGGATTCGTGTACTTAACCGATTTGTTTTGTATACATTTAAGTTTGCTAATTTTCTAGATATTGCAAAATGCATTGAATTTATCTTTTTAACTGCAATACACCACATCTATAAAGCAAGGGAGCGAAACGGTCATAACCAAAGACGTACACAAAAATACTAAATAACATCGGCAACAGTAACAAATAAAAATAATAAAAATTACCATTCGAACGTCGTAGCTCTGAAAACGAAAGCCCGTGTTCTGTCGGTCGAGCAACCGGCGAGATTTTCGACCGAGGACGTGGAGATGAGGAAGAGTGGGGAGAGACGCGTGATTGGGTTGCGAGGGAGAAGCCGGAGCCGCTGCTGTCAAATGCACGTGGTGCCTTCCTGGGGAAGCTGGTCGGTTCGGTTCGGCCGAATCGTAGCGTACTCAAGCCCAATTCGCTGGTAATGTCTTGCTTTCGCGGTATCCGAAGGAAGGGAAACGTTTGGTTAGTGGCTGGTCTGAAAATCTTACAGTGAGAGAGAGAAGAAGTTCAAACCATACGCAGTTTGTAATCAGAAAAGCGGATGGAGACTGGCTCTGACAATTTGCCAAAGTATTTGACTCCCTAATAGAGGAGGCATACGCGTTTAGCTGAGAGGCCGGCTTTGGGGGCTTGGTACATCTGATAAACTAAACGTTTTGTGCAAGTCTGACGAAAGATATCGTGCTATGCAAAAGGTTGTCTATATCGGGAGCATCAAACATATTTAAACAAAGGAAGCGAAAAAAAGCGTAGTTCTGGTTGAAGTACTTTGCTTATAACACGTAAATATTGTTTTAATTTATCAAGTGTTAGTTTCGTTTACACAGGTACATAACGTGTAGGTACTATCTACGTTACGCACATATTTTACTGTTGCTATGTCGATGTTTTGAAATACAGCCATATTATGTGTCTGCGGCTGCTTAGATAAGATATCGCCTTTTGCTCTGTATAATGTGGGCGAACTAATAATTAAAAAAAATAAACCTATTTGAATATTTACTTTGATAATTTGGCTTCTTCAGCTTAGGTTATATTCGACCTCGGAGATTCATTAGCAGTCTGGTTTTACCTTTAAAAGATTAAGTATAGCAATCAAGAAGTCAAACTAACCAGCGTGACTGGAGCCACATGTAGTTATCAGCTCATCAGGGACAAAAAAATTTAATTGATGTTGGAACTACTGCAGAAAACGAAAGTATGTTTTTTCTTTGTTTTTGTACAGAGTGAAACTAACTGCGATCTAGATTATAGTGACTAAACAAAAATAACATCAAACTAGAGTATAAAAAAGCCACGAATGTGTTCCTACCTACACTAAGCCTTTGTTCGCTTTAGTTTTTCCGTCCGCCACCTAATTTCTTTTTTTTTTCTTGTTCGGCCCTAACGTGGCGGGCAAAAGTGCCAGGTCACCGAGGGGGCGGACAGGTCCATAAGCTCCATCGCAGGGATCGCGGAGTGGCGCGAGACTTCCTCGATCATCCAGCAATCGGATTCCTTGGCACGACTTCGGAGCTCAAGCTTTTTCGGGAAGGGCGGGAGTGGCTCCGGACATCTTCACTTGGCGCACGGGTGGGAGACAAACCCTAGCCCCCCGCTGGGCTCACCCCCAAGAGCACACACAGACACCAACCCGAGCTCTGACCTGCAAAAAGACAAGAACCTACCACTCCCGAGCTTACATCTGGATCTGGAACCCTGCTCGGAAGGCTTAATCCAAACTCTCTCTACACCGTTTATGTCTACGATGAACCGAAGCAGAGGCTACGGGCCATCTGAGCCATTCGTAGTCTGCGAATGGGGCCGCGTCATTGTGTTCTTTTTTCGAGTTCACCAATCAGCTGCTGAGAATCGTGCGCGTTATTGCGAGCCACGGGTGGCTGAGCCAATCAGGTTTTAGAATCGAGCCACGAAGCTTTATCTTTCAAGTGAACGGAGGTACGTGCGTGGGTTGTGTCAGGTTCATATTTAGCTTAAACTCGGCTCGTTGTATTAGTGCGACATCTCCGGCACATTGCAGCCTTCGATTTATTTCACCAGTTCAGGATATCTTGCGTTCTGAGTTTTTTTTCTGTTCACTGTTGTTTGGTGGCGCGTTTCTTGTAGGTTCAATATATATTAGTATGAACAGATAAGAGGATATTTTTCTGTGTGTATGGATTGCAGGGTTTGTACGTATGTGTCCTGGGGGGGGGGTGTAGTTCTCTCGATAACGTTTGATTGGTGGTGTGGGCTCCTTCATCCACCTTTAGCTGAGATTAAGATATTCTTCGGGGATATGGCTGTGTCTAAGTGAGACATCTTCGAAAGTTAAGAAAAAGGTGGTGGCCATGCGTCGGATGGTAACTTGGATAATGTTGACAACTTTGTTGCGAAGAATGTTTTCGTGTAGCGGGTGAAGCAAATGATTGCTTATAAGGTGAGCATAACTAGTGCAATAAAGTCCTTCAACGGATTTTTAACCAAAAATACGAGCCCAGATTTCGATTATTTACCACAGGGTCTACCGATAACGGTGCGAATTTAAAGAAATTTTGATTCTACTTGCAAAATGTCACAGGCAGGGTATAGAAATTCTAAATGCTTTCAGGGTTATGGATTACGGTGATGGCCCACGCAGTTAAGTTGCTCAGATTTTTGACACCCATCAATGAAACTCCAACTTTATTTTGATTCTCTTAACGACTTGGTTTTAGCACTACCTCCAATATTTTTAACGATGCATCGAAGATAATATGAAGAGTAGGATACAACACCAACAACAAGCTCTCGCGAAAGATGGTGTTGATGAAACTGCATCTTTGTTCTAAATAAAAGTTACGCGACTGCTGCTAGACTACGATGCGAGAAATTGCTCTTTAAACTGACTGAATTGCGCGTCAAATCCTGAAAACTGTATCTAACCTAATTTTTAAATGTATCGTAATCCAATAGTGTTTTTACGGAATTTGTTTACACGCCTTTATGAAAGCAAGAACACGTATTGGGAGAATATGAAGCCTCGCAAACTCCTCATCTTTAGCAGGTACTCGCTGCCAGATGAAAGGTGTCTCAAGTGAGGATTGCGGTTACCTGATTGTCGCTGAGTTTGATGACTTTCTGCGTATGCGAAAACTGGGGACGGTAGTGCGGCGTCAAAACCTCGGAGTTTTTTGTTTTTTTAAATCAAACGCAAAAGCAGCAATTTTGTAGTGGTGCTACTACAGTGTCAGCATCTTGTTTAATATGACGGCTTGCTTCCAAAAAACGGCTTTAATTTGTAAGTTGCAGAGCGATTTTGATAAACAAAATATATATTTAAGAAACACTAAAATAAAAAAGTGAAACATTTAAAACAAATTAGGGGACATGCAATTTTTCATTTATCCGCAGAAGAAAAAAAAACTCTTTACGCAGTATTTACGCCGTTGGACGCAATTAAGTTGGAGGTAGCCCGCTCTCTCCCCGCCCAGGAGCGTAACTGGTTGCGCTCCTTTACTCGGCTTTGACTGGTTGAAGAAATGATTGACGAATGGAGTGTTGGTATTAAAAATATGTCTCCGTGCCGCGGTAGTCCTTTATTCGACGTTTCTTTCATGATTCAAAAACAATCTGTAGAGCTAGATTCAACATTGTTTCGGAAAACATCCCGAGATCGTCTGCGGTTCTAAATGATAACAAACACATGTGTTGCCGGCGTTTACGGTGAGCGGTTTCAAACACCGCAGTAGCTCGTTCAGCTCGCCTGTTTTTACTAGTGCGAGTCGTGCGAGATGCTATGCGAATGTCTAATAAGTGTATACTTAAACTGTTCATTCAATACGCATGAATAGGTGCACACAGTTTACTGAAATCATTTTAGTATGCACTGCGTCGCAGCTGCTGAATGGGCGGGGCCTGAACTTCGCCAAGCTTCGTTTCTGCAGCTATTTTTTCCGACCACCCATTCACCACATGTATCTGCGTGGTGAATCATTAAACATTGTATCGTATCGTGTCGTATCATTTCGTGTTCACCGAGGTGTTTAGAGGAAGATATTGTCAGCCGATATAGTTTGCACTATAAACTGCCTCGAATACATGCCTTCAGAAGCGCTGTGTAAGTGTTTGTTTTCGTAGCGGGACTGGCGTGAGCCCAGCGTCCCACGTTAACTATACTCTGTTTCATACTTAGTGTGCAACGCTGTCAAAGCTACTGGCCCGAGCGTGGGGCTTGATCTCGTTGATCATTCGCACGCATTCTCGCGCAAACAAAACCATAGATGAAGCCACACGCTCGCGCCAGTAGCTTTGACAGCGTTGCACGCTAAATGTGAAACAGAGTATAGTTTGCTCGATCCAGCTTGATTTGTTCGTTCGCACGCTTTGATGCTGAATAAAAGTGTCGGTTCCCATAAAAAGACCCCATTCTCTGAAAATCGTGGAACCGTCGTTATTGCGACCATAGTTGATTTGAGAGGTAGAGTACACAGGTAAGAATTTGCGAGCCATTTGGCTGGAAGAAATCGGGTGTTCATCTCACGTCAGGTTTGTCCATGAAGGTTTTTGTCATTTTTGCTTCGGAAGGACTGTAGCTCAAGTTTTGAGGAGTGTACCTGTTTTTCTTTAGCGAATATTTTTAGCTCGTGTTTTAATTGTTTGTCACGATGCTCACCCACTTTCCTCGCGGATGCCATGGAAAAAAAAACAATTACAAAAACAAAAAAACAAAACCGGAAAGGACTACATATTTATTTTGTTGATTTCTTTTAGTTCTTTTGATCGCTTTTTACCGTAAATATCGTGCAAAACTATTTCGTTTCGTGGAATATTTTTAAAGAACTATTTATACGCGTCCAAAATATAAGCCCTTTTCATTTGTTTATTATTTCAGTGTACTTTAGAGGGAACACTACCTAAAATAAGAATGGACCTTTTTTACATACCGACGGCACCAGGCGGTGGCTGCACGAACTAAAAATCGAGGAAGGACCTACCTGCGCTACCAATCGATAATGGGAGCTACGCTACCAGTTTCTTCGTTCTCTCGAGCAGCGGGCGTGCCCAACGCGCCGTCCGAGTGGGGCATCCGTGGCGTCCACTTAAACGTCGTGTTATTCTTTCCGTCCGCTTTCTTTTTTTGCGTAACACAATTATATGTATGCTGCAATTACGTTTTCTAATCGCTGATCTACAGCCTCCTTCCTAATTTCCCTCGATTTTTGGTGCCAACTTCCGCCGCTTGGCATCGGGCGCTCGCGCGTGCGCAGAACGCTTCTCGGAAAAGGTCCATTGTCTGAAGCCATATTTTTTTATAAGGGTAGCCCTATCATTTTCCAGAACTTCTGAGGGATGCTGTCACAAAGTGTAATTCCTGTAACTAAATGTGTTCCGTTTTCAGAATAAATTACTTTGGCATGCCGGCACCCTCTAAAGTGGAACGTTTTGATCTATCAAACACGTTTAGTTTAGTTTGGAATTTTGCTATCAAATTTAAGTTTAGCTATCATCTCATAAAGAAATAAAAGGTGGATCGAGTTTTGGGGTTCGTACACTGCAAAATTGTAAGGAATGTGACTGAGAACTTACTTCCTGCATTTTTATGCTGTTTTATTATGAAAAGTTGCAATTTTTTTATCCTAATGCACGCAAAAACTGTTTTTGCGCATCATCCATTTTTTAAAATTGTATAATTCCTTAAATTTGTTTTTGGCACCCGTGTGACTAGAGGCTTTTTTCTTGTTTGCCGCTTTTCAATAATAACTTTATTCAGCGGGTCCAATGTTTATTTCATGTGCTTTTAATTAATTTTTTATAAGAGTGATATATATAAACATAAAACTTTGCATGATATGCTGTTAGATTGCTGAAGGGTTCGATAAGTTCGCCTTATGAAAATGATGAGTTTTCGTTGACTCTTGCTTCCCCGCACAGCTTGGTCGCGATGGGAGAACCCTGCTTTGCAGCGTGAAGGCATATCCGATTTTTCGGGATTTGAGGAGTTGTCATTGTTCTTTATCTTGCTTCATATTTTTTATGTTAAGAATCTTTTTTAAAAGCGATAGATTTAAGGAGCTTCTGTCGCAGAAAAGCCGGCGTTCGCGTCGGTCTCATGGAAGGGGCAAATCCTGATTGGTCGATAGGGTCATGACGTCACAGCCACATGACCTCGCGCGGAAATTTCCAACAACCCAGAACGCTCACGTGAAAAGTGACGTCACGCGTGGAATGAGAGTGATCAAAACATGACGTGTAATGCCAATCATAGGTCGCCGCATGTCTCAAATGATTTCACTTTCTAAAGTAATTCATTTTTCTTAAAGGCAAAAATTCGAAGGATTTTAAGCAGAGGCGGGATTCCAACCCACGACCCTTCGGTTGCGAGCCAGCCACGCTACCGAACAGGCTACGCAGACGCATTTGCACGGCTCGTAGCTGTCCAAGCGCAGCTACGAGCTAATTTGATTAGCTACCACGTTCAAATGTTAAAGGCGGAGCTTACGCGCCCTTCGGTAATTTTTCTATATGGCTGGTACATACTTTTAGATATATTAAAGCACATGGCAGTGAAGTGTCTTGACTTTACTATTATTTACGCCTTACGAGAATCACCTACTTGAAAATCGCAAAAGAAAAAATCTGGGAGTGATGTTTTGGAAAAAGCAAAAAACTGGTTTAGAGCCTTATTAAGGAAATAGTTAACCAAACATAATAAAAGTAATGAGTTCAAAACGGAACTGCTAGCAGAAAAAAGCTTAGCTAGAGGTCACAACACGTAGCCATAATTTTTTTCAGTGGGCCCTCCTTTCTTTTTTACCCTTTTTACTTTTTCCTCCCCCCCCCCCCTTCTCCTCCCTAAGGTAAAGCGGGACTGCATGGCGCGTGATATGGAACTGAGGCTTGAGGAATCTTTCTACTTACAATAGAAAAAAAAGTGCTCTTCACGCTTTTCTCTACTTGAATACATAATGTGTTTCATCAACTGAATTCTATTCGCATCCCGTCATGAAGGACCGTCACGAACGACTGTGACACTACGACGTAATTTTACACTAAGATGTCACGTGGCAGCTGACGTCATGTGATATCGGGACGACTGATGACTTCAGTCACGTGGCATCGTGACGTCACATGACCTCATGACGTCGCTCTGACATCACGTGACTATGAGCTCACGGTGTTAAGTGATGTCATGATGTCACGTTCCATAACGTAACGTTACGTGACGCACACATAGCATCTGCCCAGCTCATTCGCGGCATAGTATGTCTCCCGGTCTTTAGGCGCATGATCAGTCTGGTGCAAATTTCCCTCTTTCTTGATGTTGGGGGGGGGGGGGGCACCACGTACCCTCATCTTGCATATGTGCGTAATAAGAGCTATGAATACCGGGGTTCTACCGTGTCGCAACGCTTTGGGCGTTTTCGATACATAATTGTAAGACGAAGCAGGGAGATATTACTCTGCATACGCGTCCACTTTGTTCGTTGTTTAGTTACAGAAGTTTTGTTTTCTAGAGAGCATACCTGTAACGTATTCAAAGATAAATTTCAGAGTGTTTTCTAAGATGAACGCTTATTGAAGCTACTGGAACATTCGATAGTTGCAACCGCCTTTGTATGCTTTCGGTTTCACTAAAATCCGTCGGCAAACTTTGCTCCGATCGAGAGGATTTTGAGGAGGCCTCGTTAGAAAATTGATGAACGTGACCTTTAAAACAGGCCTTATTCTAAGAAACGACACTTCCCCAATGGATTTTCAGTTGATTTTTTCTTCAGCAAAACGCTATTCAGCAGTCGCTCACGCGTAGGGGTCCTGCCTTTCTGCCTGACTCGCGTGTCCCCCTGTGCACCTTGCTTGGGAAACCAAGATTATTATTATTATTATTATTGTTATTAATATTATTATTATTATAATGTTGGAGCATTTGGTTATTGTATTTCTATGAAATTTTTTGGTGGCACTGAAACGTTTACGTACAACGCATTCGTTGCGTTTACGCATATGTGCTCTGTTATAGCAGTATATAATGTTTTTTTATTGATTTTTGTACTCCTCATTACCCCTTATTACTCCCCTATTACTCCTCTATTATGCTGCATTTACGGTGGCTTTCGGATGGCAACCGCCAAGCGGATTCACCTGCTTTCATCATCAAATGCGTGTGAGACTGACTGTGCTGAATCTTTAAGCAACCGCGTTCGCAACCGCGTTGCGAATACGGTTCAACCTCCATTGTAAATGAGGCATTAGAGTGAGTCTGGTCAAGGGCGCTTTCAGTGCATTTCTCAAAAACGCAATCGAATCCCAAGGTGGAGTCCAGGAATGACAGCCAAAGTTTTGCGTTTCTCTAAAATACTTACACACCATCGCGCGGCACTGACACCATGCCGCTTTGCTGGCGCTGTTATTCGCACAGCGCCTTGGAGGGACGCTTTAACTTCACTCAATTCTGGTTTCCTTGCAAGCGCAGGGCCTTCGCACGGTGTGTGGGCAAACGCTGACTTATGTATAAAAGTCGACTAGGTCTATACTTCTTTGGGGTTTAATAGGGCTACTGAATTTTGTTACATTCTTGTTTTGCTTGAACCTCTTGTGCTACCCAAGTGACCCGTCTTTCTTAAGATAGTTTTGAGGACATATATTTTATTATCAAGGCTTTTTTTTTGCGCACGTTCTCATTTGCCGAGATTCCGATCACAGTTCATTAGCCCTTACAAGCTAAAGTCCGAGAAAAAGAAAAAAATTGGTTTCTGTTGGAAAGTTTTCAGCGGATTATGTCTTTCTCATATTTTTACTTAGGAGTTGGCACGCTTTGTGATTTTCCGACATTCTTCTCTGAATTTCGCAGTTTTTTATTCTGAGCCATTGCTGACCTGGCTTCACAAACGCACAAAGAACATTTTAATTGGTTTTTATTTTCTACGATTGTTCGAATTTGAAGGTGCAGAAAAAAATTGTGGTGGATTTGTGTTCACAAATTAACGCGCACAGGCTCAGGTCAAAGATCAGAACTCTCAGGCTTCGGATAACGCTAATCACCAACAAACCTACTACAAAAACGAGCAGTGAAGTCACGCAGACTTGAGAGTTTTAGGTATTGTTATGTTTCTGGGACGGCTGAAAAGGAAATCGCCCGAGAACACGATACTCGAGCTGAGGGCGCAGAACCCTCGAGACATCAGGCGGGTGGTGGCCTTCGCTGAGGGCCCTAATCCCCAGACAAGTACGTCTTCCAGGAGCAACAAGGCGATCTGGGATCGTCAGCCCTCGCTAGAAGAGACGTCCGCAGGCGCGTGTTTTTGTGTGTCGCTGCTGGGTTTCGGTGCGAGCTGAAAGAGCGTCGACACCTTACACCCGACACCGGCTCAAGGCAGGAGCGGCTACGGGTTGCATGACCTGCACCTCGCCAAAAGAACGGTTCACGATTGCGTCAGCCGCCCCCACGCCGGGGACACCACGTGATCATTCGGACTCCGGGCAAGGATCCTCTCTCTCACCGGGCCTTTTTGCCCTCGGAGGGCTCTATAACGTGGGTTCGGAAAGCTCAAAGAGGGCGACTGAACTGTCGACCAGATCCTCGTATATAGTCACCGTACATAAAAGTCCTGCTTCTCCCACTCCAGGCCTGCTTCCTTGAGGCTAAGCGATCAGCGAGCCACAGCCCCGAATCCTCGTTCCGCACCTGAGGTCGTCCCCTCACAGTCGCAACAGCATCTGCACTATCGGACAGATGAACGGAACACACACAGAAAACAATGGTAAATCCAGGGAGAATAAGAAAAATAAAGCTAACATTTGAGGTGTGACACAATGATTACACTTGCTAGAGAAAGTAAAATTAGAATGAAGTCGGACAACTGAGAGGGTTAAAAGTCCATATTGACGTAACACTTTTTTTTTTCTGGAGCGGAGCTTGTTGAGTGAGAATGTGCGTACAATTTGGGTTCACGATTCCCGAAGTTGTGCGGAAATCGAGAAAGTCAGCTTGCCGCGAACACGAGCCGGATTAGAGCAAAGGAATTATCTTCTACCGGGGAATACCAAAGCGCACGCGAGATCCTAAAGGCCTTATAGCAAGAAGGCGGGAGATAGTGTATTTCTTCAGTTCGTCAGAGGCTCGTTCAAGCGGGCGATGCCTGCAGCAATGCGTACGTCGGTTGACGTAAAAATTTACTCACAGCCGCCACGTTTCTTTTCGCTTTCCTTCTCACACACCTCTTGTGTGTGTGTGTGCGTTTTTAACAGTCTGAGGTTTAGTTCTGCTCCCGCATCTTCCTTCTTATTACCACTTTTATTTGAGCCCGTTTGTAAATTTCCGCCCAGAAATCCGCACGAAGTACGGCGTTTTAGCTCGCAGCTAAATACGCTCGACGGGGAAGTTTACTTAGGATGCCAGAGTTTGGGGAAAGCTTTGGAAGGAAAGGGCGGACGGGGGGGGGGTGGCAAACAACGCAGGAAGACCGGGGAGGGGATTGTGGCTTCGGCGTGTTCGGAAGGCGTAGAGAAAAATAGAAGGAGAGGACGAGACGCCACCAGCGCGTTCTCGGGAGAGACGCGAAGTAAAAAGGGGGGCAAGAGGGAAGGAAGAAATCGGGAGATGGGAAAAGAGAGTCGCACCCGGGGCTAGGGGGAAGAAGGCACCAGCAGCCAACCCTGCCAGCGCCGCGGCTCTCCCACGATCTCCCGTGCTGCACGCCCTATACACAAACCGCTTTGGAGTCTGGCGCGGATTTGCATATTTATTATGAGGGTATTAGCGCGCTCGTGCCAGGCCCTTAGCCTCGGCTCAACCTCATTTGAGGCGCGCAAGCTGCTTTCTGTCCCGATATTTTTTTTTTCTTCCCTAGAAATTTCCCTACGCCCTTTCCTCCGACGCTTTCCGTGTACCCTCTTCTTTGGTTGCGCTTTTGTGGGGACTTTGGGGATGCTGCCGGGAGCCGAGGTCTCCCAAGTTTGTGTTTTGTTCCCCTCTAAGCGCGTGTGTGCGGTGTGTGGGCGAGCTTTGGGTGGAGGGAAAGTTGTGGAGGGGGGGGGGCTTTGCGAGGGGAAGGGGGGGGCGTGCATGCTTATGGATGCCGGAAGTGTTCTTCTGTGCCTGGCTGCTTCGGTTGCCTTTCTGGAGGCTGCGTATGGCGTGCGTGGCAGGATTTTTCCCGAGAGCGTTGTTTGCGTTCGGAGTGTTTTCTCTCGCCCCGCGATCTTTCCGTTCCCCTGTTAGGGCGCTAGGGTTAAGCCGCGAGGACCGATGTCTTTGCGTGTGTCGTGGGTTTGCCGGACAATCGTTGCAAGGGGGGGGGGGGGAACTTCTAGGTGGAAAGCTGCAGCCGTGCCTTGGGTTTTATTGGCCGTGTTCTAGGCGCTCTGAGTAGGACATGAATAGCGCCTCGTATGTCAGAGGCACGAGTAAGAGCGAACGAGCGGAAGATCTGAGGGAATAATTATCATGCCAAAGCGCCCAAGGAAATTTACAAAACCTTTTTCTTCGTGCAATCATAACGTCCAAGAAAATAGACTAATTTTTGCACGTAATATCTGGTGGAATATTAAAGTGTAGCTTTAATTCGTTTTGGTGTGTGACCACGTCAGTAATTTTTTTAGTCAATTTTTTTAAGAACTGACACATAAGCTCGAGTCAGGGTTGCGGATGCAAAATAAAACTAATATAAACTTTTTTTTCTTTCTCTAAACGTTTAAAGTGCACATTTAGAAATATTTTCTTATGACTGCGAAGTTTACGGCGTGGCACGTGCTCGGTGCTTTGCTGCGCATGCTTTGGCTGCACAAGCACGCTCGAAGTTCACAAGACGCCGAGTGATCGGTGGGAGCTCGATGATATGCGACAATGACCCTACTCCTCACCTATAAGGACTAAGATACATAATATATCAATAAGAAGAAAAGCCCTTAAAGAAAATTCGATTCTTATACTCATGCCACATCGGGGAGGGGGGCTGTTCCTGGCAGCCATTATACCAGCTCCGACTACCTTTGTTCTATGCCCGAAGATTACAGCCCTGACAGTTCTGTCACACCAGTTATGCTTTATTTACACTGGACTGTTAAACCGTATCAAAGAAGCTGTGTTGCCAACGTTGCAGGTTAAGGATCCACTTCAGTTTCATGCCCAATTATTGAAGAAAGCGGGCAGATTCGTTTTCTGGCCATCGATTTGAACGGCGGTAAGAATGCAGCTTTTCTTTGACCAGTTACTAATGAAAAGCCACTCTCATCACACGCGTCCTTAATTATTTTAATCAATACCCCGATCAGATTTACTGCACTGACAAAATCGTCCCCCCTACTGAGTGTCGTAGGACACCGCATTTTATTGCGGACCGACGAATCCGAATTCTAACCTTCTCGTCGGGCGCTCGCACAACATGATCTCTTTCACTGAACACTTAATTCTCGCAGAAACCTATTCCGGAAGCAGTGAGGAGGACCGACGGCTGGTGGCTTTCACGAATGGTTTTCGATTCCGGCGCGAATCTGCTTCTCCATTAGTCCCGCTCGAATCGCGAGGCATCCGTTGTCATCGGTCCGAGCAAGGACAGGAAGGACAGGAATGGAGCCGTGAGGGCGCCACAGCTCTCGGGAGTCCCCCGGAGGCGATCGGTCTTTCCACGTTTACCCCCGGAGGCTCATCCTGAGCCCGAGCTCTAAGCGGATCTTAGCGGATTAAAACAGACCCTCGACTGCCTCTTCTGCTCACGCTGCTGCTGCTCCGACGCTTTCTTCTCGCTTTGATTTCGGCTCCCATTTTGTGCGTCAATATTTCCTCCTCCGATTCCCTTCGCTCATTTCGATCTGCTTTATTTTGTTTCCTACTTTTTCCTTTCCTTCTAAGATTGGCGGAGGGGCTTCCCTGTACATGTATGTCGCTATTTTCCTATTATTTACGGGTTTTCACGTTCCTGAGTTTACTTCTTTTTTTCTTTTTTTCTTGAGCAGACGTTTTGGACTTAATCCCGGCTAGATAGTGGCGGAGCCTTGCCCGCTCTGTTTCCGTGGCCACGCGCTACAGGAAACGAACCAAGACGCGAGCGAGAGAAAGAGGCAAGTTTGGAGAGTGTGAAGGTGGGAAAGAAGGTCGGGGTTTAAGTCGAGATGATGAAAGCGAGTTTTAATAAATTAGGCTGCCCCGTGATAGGATGGCTGTGTCCCATCTTTTTTTCTTTTCTTTTTGCCCGCTGGCAGCTCGTTGTTGGTTGTAGTGGCTATGTTAGAATCACGAAAGCTGATGACAGTCCAGAGTCAGTACGCCGCATTAGTTGACTCGCGTAGTATCGATCGTTGCTTTCTGTGAGCACAATGTGGACACTTTGATCCGTATCAACCTCAATGTTCCGTCATAATCACTTTGAGCTATAAAAAAAAGCCGAAAGGCTTATTTAGTTCTTAGCGTCTTATTATCCCTTCGCAGTCATTGAACTTGCCAAAAAAACGCCGAGAAAAACGAAAAACAAACCACAGAGAAAGAGGCGCCTATATATTAACCACCGGCTCGAGTTTCTTAAGATGCCAGCGACTCTCAGTTTTACGTGTTTTTTTTTTCTAGGATAATTCCAACGCTATATATTGCTTAGCGTTGTTGTCTGGTTTTAGAGAAGATTCCAATTCGAGTACTAGTAATGTTAAGGTCGTGGTGATCTCTGAACCCCATAATAGCCGGATTAAGGCATTTCCTACCAAATGGATGCAATGATTTTCAAAGACATTACATCAGGAATGATATACAGGTTCAGTGGCGCACCAACTTGTTTCTGAGCGGGGAGGGGGAGGGGCAACCGAGGCCCCCCCCCCCGCTCCTTTCTCTCAGGGTCGGGGAGCGGTGCCCTTGGTATTTCTTGGGTGCCGCCGTCCAGTGTTTGCCCTACCCAGTGGCGGCTGTTTCAGGGAGGGGGGGGGCAAAACACATGCCCCCCCCCCCCCCTTTGAGAACTGGGGGGGGGGGGGCGAGCGCCCCTTTTGCGCTTCCCGGTTGGTACGCCCATGTTCAGATCTTCCACGTAGAAAGTTTCGTTAAGAAGAGGCAGAATCGTAAACGTAAATTCGAAGCAAGCAGGTCTTTGTAGCCTTAGCGACTGGTGAATACTTCTGATGATTTTGTATTATATACAATCAGCGGTTCTCATTCTTTGGCCGCTAAGGACTCCCTGATCCACTCAGAAGCCGTTCGTGGACACCGAATGCATTTTTTGCATCGGAGGTCTTGTTTTATGTCGTAGGAGGGCTTTTTTTTTTTAGCTTATATTTTGTTTCATTTGGCACGAACTTCCAAGAACCTTCTCAAAACCCCCTAAAGATCTGCGAACCACAGTTTGAGAACCGCTAATCTACATGAAAGTTGGTAATCTTAGTATATATTTTACTTATTTTGCTCCTTGGCTCAGGGCAGCGTGATTGTTTCGTATTAATTTGGTTACGTTACAAATTGCAAAAACGCGATGCACGTCATTCGATGTATATTTGAAATTATTATGCATCAGTAAGGAATAATTTTAAAAATAATATATACTTGTTCACGAAAACAGACTTTTCGACGAAGCAATACCTAACCACCTCGATAACGACTTGGTGTTTGATATGTGTGGATTATTTTTCCAGCTCATCGATGAAGACAATTTTCAAATGTTAAGAAACATGTTAATTGAATTTATTAGGTTATCACAATTCATTGACGTCCTTTTAAATTTCTAACCACGTTCTAGTTGATATTTTTACAATTGACAATTGCTGCCTTGAGTGGGACTTTTGTAATTATCAGAAGTAATTTGGAATTTTTGAGCTGTTTATTGAATGAAATGTAACTTAACTTATTATAAAAAATAATTTTCTAGAATAACTAACATGGTTCCCCCATTGTTTAAGGTACGCACTTGATTGCCTGGGGTTTCTTTAGTAACCCTTTCTTTTTTCTCTTCTTTTTTTACATTTGTTAAAAACGTTTAATTTCATATTATTTTTCCGCGTTTGCAGATGCAGATGTATCAACACATACAAAGTAATATAAAATATCACTGACTCTAAAAAAATTAAATAGACATAATTTTCTCCAGGACATGGTACTTACATAGCAGTCTGTGCATAATACTTTCCAATGAAACCTTCAGTACTGCTATTTTTCGTAAAGCAGAAATGAACAATTCGCGTAAAATATAATTACAAGTATATATTTACACTTTTCTGATAGGAAAAAAAAATTTTATATGACATAAGCCCCGAGATTGCAAGCAAAGAAATGACACGAACAATAAACCAGCTCGTTTGTGTTCTTACATTGACTTTACAAATATTTGATTTGAGTTAAATTCTACCACACAAAATACTGGTCACGTCGACTGTACGTCTAATAGCCTAAAAGTCTTTACAGATATTAGGTTCGCTGTCTGCTAGCACAAACAGCTGCCAACCAAGCTGCGTCTATGACACTCTGCTGTCCTTTGGGTCTGTGTAGGAGTTCGCAGTACCTTACTCTTTCGGCGCTCCCAATACGATCAGACAATTGTTCATAATTCAGTTTTCCTAATGTCCCGCGGTCCTCCGTGCGTAAATGAAGTGCATGAAATCTTTTATGGTTGAACTTGTAAACCTAGCTTCACAAACATCCAAGGACACGCAATATTTTTTGCAGCCCTGGCTGTTCTGTTTCCGAGTTGAACAACGCAATGAAAACAACTAAGTCAGAGCCGGATTAAGGCATTTCGAAGCCCTGGGGTAAGGACGCTTCAGGGGCCCTAATGATGATGATGAAGGCGACGATGATGATAATGATGTCAGTTAGGCAATGAACCTGGGAAATACTGGAGTTTCCTTTATTTTTTAATCAATAAAAAGTGGCCTCAAAATACAAAAAAAATTACCATCCCCGTCTGGTTTTAACTATGGAGCACTCCGGCAAGACCACCGCGGAGGCGGCATGCAGCTTTGTTCCCTTCCCCAGCAGCGTCGAAGGCCGCACTTTCAAAGTGTAAGCGCTGCTCAAAAACACGTGTTTGTGCGCACGAGACACGAGCCCGAGTAGGGTGGAAGGGGAAAGGTTTATGACATTTCCTTCCTGGAAAAAAAAAAAAAAAAAGAGGAGCGAAAAACCCCAGATTGTGGGGCCCCCGCGTGTTTTCTTCGTTTGCTCGAAGCCGCTTTCAAAAGGAAGCGGACAAGCACCCTAAGGGGCCGGTCACCCACCCAAAGGGCCGGCTTTGTACAGGATAGGAGTGCTACGCGAAGTGCGCGTTTGGCCTCGCTGACATCGCCATTATCTTTGTATATCCCTCTTTCTCGAATGCAAAGCAACATTGCTTTCCAAAATATTTTTAGGTTTCGTTTTTTTTTCTACGAGCTGCGCATGGGGGCCCCCATGCGCATGGGGGCCCCCATGCGTCGGGGGCCCTGGGCTGCAGCCCCCTTAGCCCGTACCTTAATCCGGCCCTGACCACAGTGGCTTTCATACATGCTTGTAAACCATAGGAATGTAGCGGATTAATTACGCTATCCCGATCGAGCGTGTTGTTAGGTTATGAGGTAATTCAAGGTTAGCCAGTAATTCGCTACACGTTCTGGCACATGTATCAATGAATCGAGGTGCTTCCTAGCCAGAAATAAAAATTACCCGGTTACCGACTTTGCGTTACCGACTGTAGCTTGTGTAGCGTGTGGCAATCAACTTCATGCTATGTTTGCTTAAATGATGGCGTCATTCACGGAAATAGCAAGTGAGCATTGTCCTAAATTAAAGTTTGTATAGAAAGTATTCACTGGCGGCCATAGCTGTGTTCACGACTGCCGAGCGCGAGCTGATGGCGAGCTTCCACAGCTTCTTTTGCCACGTGCTTTCCACACCATCGAGATTGCCGGGCTTAGTAGCCTATTAATGTGGGCTCGTTCAGAGCATGCGCTCTAGACATCACCCACAAATATGGCGCCCAGTGAATACTCCCTATATTCTTTAAGCGCTGGGCCAAGGCTGTCATGAGGGCATTTGCCGCCCTTGACTACTTGACAAGAGTAAATAAACTCTAGGGCCTGTGCTTAGGTTGGTGGTATGTACTTAAAGTTTGAATTGTCTTAAATTTTACGTACAGTTAAACAGGCATATCATGTTGTAATATATTTACAAAATGTAAAATTGTATGCAAGGTGTGACTATTAAAAATCGAGACTGGGTTTTCTGTATGCGGCATACCTTTAGCAGTAGGGAGCTTATCCAAGGTGATTGACATTGAAGCTTCCGAAAGCTGACAAGACGTGTTTAGCCAAAACCAGTTGGAAGAGACGATGCAAGACGAGACAGCATGGCTAATGATACAATCGAGCAGCTTGTCCGTCTCATATTTCTGGTGAAATTAAACAAATCGCCTAGTGAGCCTTTGAAATAGTTTTAGGAGCATTTGTGACGCTTGTATGTCACATACGTGAATGTTTGAGTGACAGAAACGATTTGCTTAGGAACGAGATAAAACTGATGACGAGGAATGATAGGGTCGCGCTGTCACAAAAACGACCAAACTGAACAAAATGTAAGGGCGCAAACGAGCTGGTGTACATTGCACATGGTTGAAAGAACCCCGAGACTGCGGGTAAACGACACAACACTAAAAACAGACTATAGTGACATCATTCATTTGTGCAAGAAATGGAATCCCAAACGTTTGACACCTTCGAGAGCATACATCGTGTATTATAATAACTCTAAGGTCACTTACGAGGAGAGGTACAACGGAGAGGAGCTCACTTGTCTCCACTCAAGCTTTAAGTCTCCCCCCGAAAAACGCTTCAACGTCTCGTGCACATCAAGCGCGCGCGAGATGCGGTGGAAGGCATGGATCGCGTGCTGAATGCCGGGTGTTCGAAAGACACGTCATGCCATTCTCACTCTATGAATGACTATAGTGACATCATTGAGCCTTATTGATACTGTCACGAATGACAATTGGTGAGACGACGAATGTCTGAAGGAAACTAAACGTTTAGTGGGGCTAACTTGTGCCCAAAACAATATAAAAAAATACTATAGCGTCGCAGGCGTCGATGGTGGCGTGACAGAAAGATTGATCGCTGGGGCGAGACTGACTCCGGCTCGCCACGCGGAGCCCCTTTGTACACGAGTGGGCTTCTCGAACAGTCGGCGTAGAAGGTTCGGCGCGTAGAACATTCGGACCTCAAACAAGCAACAGGGTTCTCGAATTTAACAGAACGGGACATCCACAGAAGTAACAAAAAGGTGCGTCCGCTCCCAGAAATTGACCCTCGCCCCGTCTGCGTGGGAGCCAAGTGCGCTGCCGACTTAGCTAGCTGCGCATGCAGCAATACTCCCCACCCCCCGCTTAAAAGTGCATCGTTCCGATGCAACACAAAACAAAACAAGAGAAAAATCCAGTCACCACAGCTCTATGAAGCGGGAACGCGACAGAACAGCACACGACAAAACAGCACGCGACAAAACAGCACGGTCAAAACAGCACGCGTCAAAACAGCACAGCGTCAAAACAGCACGGCGACAAAACAGCACGCGTCAAAATAGCATGCGACAAAACAGCACAGCGTCAAAACGGCACAGCGACAGAAGAGCACGTGCCAAAACAGCACGGCGTCAAAACAGCACAGCGACAAAACAGCACGCATGTAGCAACTTTGAGCGCGCTCTTCACCTCTCTCTGCGCGAATCGTTTCGAACCTCCTTGACCCTTTCATTTATTGTCGCTAGGTTTTACGAGGCTACAAGAGTCAGTTTCAGTGATGAGTACTAATAGCAGTACACATAATGAAATGTATGCTGAAGGTAGCTAAAATAAAATTCATAACAAAAAAAATACTGATAGCAGCAATTGTTTTGCGACCCCCCCCCACCCTGGATCTGTCGGACTCACAGTTTGGAAGGCACGGAAGTTGGTAGTGAACTACAATTTCTAGCGCAACAGGAGTTACCGATCGGCATCCAGCGTAAAGCATTCCCGTAAGGTGACAGGCGGAAAGCTTTAAACAATTAAATGCAATTGTTCGAACCTCTATTTACAGCGAAACTGTTGTTGGAACGTTTGTCAGATTTTTCTCGTGTCGTTGATAGTCAGCAGAAAAAAAGGTCGGTATTAACTGAAAAAGGTTAATATTTTCGAGGGCGTTTGGAGGGGTGGGTGGGGGGGATGTGACTTATTACTGACCATATGACCACTTCATTTCGCTGTTTACAGCTTGTCTCCGAGATCGGTTCAAGTTTCAAGAAAAGCTCCGGGGGCGCAGCGGTTTTCAGGACGAAATCTGGGTTTTTGCCCTGATAGGGATTTGTGTGCCGAATTCTTTGTTCAAGGTAGAGGGTTTAATCGTCAACTGAACAAAGAAAATCAAGGGCATTCGTAAATGTCGCACATTTTTAACACCCCTAGCTTCCGTCTACTGGAGGAGGACATAAATACGATTGTTTTATTGTCGTTTCTGTGGTCGGTACGAATTTACCACCTCTCGCAGTCGTGAAAATGGGAAAAAACGCACTGAGTACACTGCTTGCAAATTTCTGGATTTTGATATTTGCCTCTCCGACCGAAGTGGTAGTGAAGCTCATGTTCGTCCTGTGTACAAATACGAGCACACGACGATAATGTCAGATTACGATAGGGCCCCAGTGCGTCTTGCAGAACAGGTCGCGTCGGCTGCCACAGAGAGCAACAAACAAGAAAACCAGTACCTGGTTTACTCACTATACATTTTAAACAAACGCTTTTAAATATTGCATTTTCGTCAGTATACTGGTTTTCGTCAATAGACCGAAAAAAAAACTAGAAGTTTATGAGTCTACAAATATTCACCGCAATAAACCGAAAACTTCTGTTTGGAATAAAAACCGAAAAAAGTACGCCGAATTTCAAAATAATAAAAACCGAAAACGCCAATCTCCTAGCTAAATTGTCAATGTGCTGTTTTGATGCTGTGCTGTTTTGTCGCGGTGCTGTTTTGACACCGTTCTCTTCTGTCGCTGTGTCCTTTTGTCGCTGTGCTGTTTTGTCGCTGTGCTGTTTTGACGCTGTGCTGTTTTGACGCCGTGCTGTTTTGGCACGTGCTCTTTTGTCGCTGTGCCGTTTTGACGCTGTGCTGTTTTGTCGCGTGCTATTTTGACGCGTGCTGTTTTGTCGCCGTGCTGTTTTGACGCTGTGCTGTTTTGACGCGTGCTGTTTTGACCGTGCTGTTTTGTCGCGTGCTGTTTTGTCATGTGCTGTTCTGTCATGGTGCCCTATTAAGCGTATAACGGCTTGAGTCAAACGACGTGAACCAACCTCGGGCTCTGGTCGGCGTCGGGATGATGTTTGCATTCCGTCAGGCACCACTTCGTATTTGAGCTTCCCGAGGGGACGAATTACCTTGTATGGCCCGAAGTACCGTTTCAACAGTTTCTGGCTGAGGCCGCGGCGACGAATGGGTGTCCAGACCCACACCCTGTCTCCGGGCTGGAAGTGAACGTCCCGACGACGAATGCTGTCGCGGCCAGCGTCGACACGTTGTTGGTGTTGAATCCGGAGTCGGGCAGAGCTGACTGACTTCTTCGGCCCGTTGCGCAACCACCTGGGCGTCGTCGCTCCCATCGTCAGCTCGCTCGTGGGGCAGCACCGCGTCGAGCATCGTCGTTACCTACCCACCATGTAAGAGCTTGAAAGGTGTAACTCCGGTGGTGTCTTGAACCGCAATGTTGTAGGCGAGCGTAACGTAGGGCAACACCTTGTCCCACGTCTTGTGCTCTACGTCTACGTACAGGGAGATCATGTCGGCAATTGTCTTGTTAAGCCACTCCGGCAGCAGGTCGGTCTGCGGGTGGTAAGCCATGGTGCGACGATGGCTGGTGTGGCTGAGATGAAGAATTCCTTGCGTCAGCGGCGCCAGAAATGACGACCCACGTTCTGTAATTATCACTTCGGGAGCACCGTGGCCGAGGACGATGGACTCTATGAAAAACTTGGCAACTTCAACCGCAGTTCCCGACGGAAGGACCTTGGTCTCGGCGTACCACGTAAGATAATCGATGGCGACTATTATCCAGCGGTTCCTTATAGTTTATGGTGGAAAGGGCCCAATCAAATATATTCCAATTTGCTGGACTGGCATAGACGATGGAGCAACTGACTGCAGGAGGCCTGCTGGCTTCGTTGGTGGTTTCTGCCATCGTTGACACTCGTAACACAATAGGGTGTAGAGGTAAACGGTCTTTGGAAGCATAGGCAAGTAGTATCTCTTGCAGATCCTGGCGTGTGTCCGGGTGTAGACAAGGTATCCCGCCACTGGGTCATCGTGGCAAGCTTGGAAGATCTCTTCGCGAAGTGATTTGGGGACCACAAAAAGCCAGGTCGTGTTGTCGCCAAAGTTCTCCGTGTAAAGTAGACCCCGTCGGATGGCGAACGACCTCAGTGCTTGCAAAAAGACTCAGGGCACCGTAGTATGCCGGCCTTCCATGTGCTGGACGCGTGCGCCCTGCTCAGGATTATTCCGTTGAAGACTTGCCATGTTGTCGGCGTTCATTGCACCGAGAAAAACATCGTCCTCGTCGTCGTGGTTACTGTACTCGGACTCCAGCTCGAGGGGGCCCTCGAAAGACAATCGGCGTCACTGTGCTTGCGGCCAGACTTGTAGACCACAGTCATGTCGAATTCCTGCAGTCAGAGACACCAGCGAGCTAGAGCTTTCTGAAAGGTCCTTTAAGTTTGCTAGCCAGCGGAGCGAGTGGTGGTGTGTTACCACGCTGAAAGGACTTCCATACAGATAGAGTCGGAACTTCGTTATCGCCCAAACGACAGCAAGGCACTCTTTTCTGTCGTTGAGTAGTAACTCTCCGCCTTAGACAGCGTCCGACTTGCGTATGCAATAACTCGCTTTGTGCCTTCCTTCTTTGGACCTGAACGGCGCCAAGCCGGGTTTGACTGGAGCCGGTGTGGGTTCGGTACCGGTCGAAATAGTCAAGGACAGGAGGGGTTTGCAGGCGTCATTTCAGTTCGTCGAATGCCCGCCGTTGAATTTTATGTCGTCCTTCATGAGGTGCGTTTGTGGTGCAGAGAGCTTGGCGAAATCCCCCAAAAAGCACCTAAAGTAGGCACAAAAGCCCAGGAATCTTCTTACAGCTTTCTTGTCCGACGGCGGTGAAAATGCGGCTACGGCGCGCGTCTTCTAAGGGTGAGGACGAACACCTTTGCTGCTCACAACGTAGCCCAAGAACTTCAGTTACTTGCAAGTAAATCGACATTTTTAGGCTTGAGGGCTAGTACCGCGTTCTTGATAGCTTGGAGCACGGCTCGGAGTCGTCGCCAGTATTCGTCGAAGTTGCTGGCGAACACCACAACGTCGTCAAGGTAGACCAGCCAGCTCTACCATTTCAGACCTGCGAGCACGGTGTCCACCACACTCTGGAAGGTCGCTGGCGCCGTGGATAGCCCGAAGGGCATTACTTTAAATTCGTATGCCCATCCGGCTTGACGAAGGCCGTCTTCTCGCGATCGCTTTTGTCGACCTCGATCTGCTAGTATCCACTCTTTAGATTCGTCGACAAGAAATATCTGGAGTGGCGAATTCGGTCCAACGTGTCGTCGATGCAAGGAAGCGGGTAGACATTCTTATTAATCACAGCGTCCAGTCGACGATGGTTCATAGAGAATCTGAGAGTTCCGTCCTTCCTCTTGACAAGTACGACTGGAGAGGCCCACGCACTGTTTGACGGCTGGACGATGTCGCCGTTCAGCATTTTTTTAAGCTGTTCCTGAATGACCTTCCTCTCTTTCACGGAGACTCGGTACGGTGAGTGGTGAACCGGAAGCGCGTCCTGGTCGGTAACAATACGGCACTTCCCTAGTGTCATTTGTCGCACCATTCAGCAGGTCGCAAATGACTCAGTGAATTTGCCGAGAAGTTCAAAAGTCGGCCTCGCTCTGAAGCAGGAAGCTTCGGATTGATGTCAAGTTCAATTGGCGTCGTTCTCTGAGGCTGCGATGATGACGGGTCTTCGGAGAGTGCCATGATCAGGGCTGAGTCCTGGAGTTCCTCGATCTGGCCCACGGCGGTACCTAGGTAAGGTGTTGCGGCTATAGTCGGAAGTTTGTAACGAGGACTGTGGCACGCCTTTCTTGAAGCGTTGTTACACCTCTTGTGACTCCGATCCCCCTTTCAGGAAGCAACTGGACGCTGCACCTCGGGCAGAGCTTCGACGCAGGAAGCTTCATCGAACTCAACGGGTATCAAAACACTTGACAGAGACGGCAGGCTCAAATGATCGACGATTACCCTAACAGCGGCTTCCCTTACGGTGGATCCTTCTGGCGGCAGGACAGGTTGTCGGCTTGTTAACCTGTTTTTTTCTAGGTAAGTGACCGCACCGTACTCGGACAAGAAGTCTATTCCCAGGATAACATCGGCTTCATGAAGAGCGACGAACTTTACCGAACAGGTTTCGCTCTGAATCGTGACGCGGCGGTGCACCTTGCAACCGGTGTAATAACGTGTCCTCCGGTAGTGCTTATTGTGAGGCCATCTCACGGTTAGTGACTTTCCGAAGGCGTCAAGAGAGACTTCACAAAACGAAGTAGTCCGCTCCGGTGTCCGCGAGTGCCGACGCGTCGTGGCCGTCGATGACAACGTCGAAGTTGTTGAACACTTTTGCGGAAGCGTCGTTTCGATGAGTGGCGTCGCACGAGTGGGAGCTCTGCAGCGTTCTTGGAGGCTCTTTACGTCGTAGGCCTACGTCAACTCCACCTTCAGGGGCATGCCGCCCTTAGTTTTCTCGGCGGGAGAGGAGGAACAAGCTCTTACGGCGGGATCTGCGTAGGGGTGATGCTGGGCGGTTGGGTGAAGGCGAACGGAAGCGGCAATGGGGAGACGGTCCCGGAGATGGCGACCGGCAAGGGCATTCATCGATGTCCCGAGTTCGTTCTCCGTATCTTGGGCGCGGGTCGCTCGGCTGAAAACCTCGGAGCCCAAGCTGGTGGTAGTAGCAGCGGCGATAGACATGCTCAGCTTCTCCACAGTGGAAGCATATTGGGCTTCGGTTTGCCGCACTCCACACGTTAGTGTTTCGAGGCCTACGTTGCTTCTGGGGGCGAGTATAGTGTATCGGAGGGGCCTCTCGTCGTGGTGCCATCGAGTACCGCCGGGAAGACGGGAGCGGCGGGTGATGAGCTACGGCGGTGTAGCTCAGGGCCGGTGCTTCCGGAGCGGCGTTGACGAGAACTGTCGGCTGGAGCGCTTGTTGAACTTCTTCCCATATTACCTCGGCGATTGAGGGCGAAGCTGGGCCTGCGGCAGCAGGTAGGAGTTTTTGATTTCCTCCCGTACGACGTCCCAGATGATATCGCGGATGTCCGGGGTGTTGCAGCTGAACGGCGAGAGGAAGCGAAGCCAGGAAGTCTCTGGTAGTGGGAGGCCCGTGCTTGAAGGGCACGTTCGATGTTTGGGGCCCCAGTGATGAAATCTTCCAAGGTCGCAGGCGAGGTTTGCACAAGGCTTCCGAACATGTTTTCTTTCACTCCCCGCAACAGGGCCCGCAGCTTTTTTTTCTTCGGGAGCGTTTGGGTCGGCGCTGTTCACGAGGCGGAGAATGTCTTTGACGAAACTTGTGACGCTCTTATTCGGCTCTTGGGTTCTTGCTTGGAGAAGCTCTTCTGCCCGCTGACGTCGCTGCTGGCTGTGCAAAGGTGCGTCGAAGCTCGGTTTAGAAGTATTCCCACGACAAAATCGACGCTTCGTGGTTTTCGAACTAGGTGCGTGCCGTGCCTTCCAGAGCGAAATAGGCATCCCGTAGGCTCTGCTCAGGCCCCCATCCGTTGAACCGGGCGACGCGCTCGTACTCGCTCAACCTGTCGTCCACATCTTCATGAAGCTTCCCACTGAAATTCGCCGGCGTCCGTGGTGGGAGCTGCATGTAGACGATGAGCGTCGGTGGCGTTTCGTCTTGCTGCGACGTGGTGTTCATCGTCGGCGTCTTCTTCTTTCTCGGCTGCTCTGATAGCTGATAGAACTCCGGAGGCTGGTCTTGGTGGCGGCGGCTGGCTCGGGTGTCGGGTTCGTTGACGGGGATTAGTTTTCCGGGACAGGAAAAAGATCGAGCCCGACAGATCTTCTTAGGGGTACGTTTCACGGGCATCGAATGCTGTACTCCGCACTCCACCAAAATGTCACTAATGACAGTTGATGAGGCGACGAATGACTGAAGGAAACGGAACGTTTAACGGGGCGAACTTAAAACAAAACAAAATAAGAAAAGGCTAGCGTCACATGCGTCGATGGCGGCGTAACAGCAGGATTCGAGCGCTAAGGCGAGACTGACTCCGGCTTGCCACACGGAGCCCCTTTTGTACACGAGTGGGCTTCTGGAACAATCGGTCTAGAAGGTTCGGCATGTAGAACATTCGGACCTCGAATAAGCCAAAAGGTTCTTGAATTCACAAAATTAAAACGTTTACAAAAATATAAAAAAATCAACGAAGACATTTAAGACTGCCTACGTGTAGAAATGGGAAAGCATTCATACACGCCGTGCATTCCTACAAGCAGAGCGCCATGTCTTCCTTTCTCTACACGGCTCTCTGTCGGTGACATCACACTCCCCCACTGGGCAGTCGCGGCGCCCCGCTGGCTCTACGGCTTTCGTGACGATGCATCTGGTTTGCTGTGCTTTTGACCAATGGGAATTAAGGTGCCGTTTTCACTGCTACAGACAACGGCTACGGACAACGGATACAGACAAACGCCGGCTTTGCTCCAGGGGATAGTTAACGCTTTCGCATTAAAAGGTGGGTCCGTTACCAGACATACAACCTCGGCCCGTTTGCGTGAAAGCCAAGCACACTGCAGACTTGGCTAGCTGCGCACGCGGCAATACTAGTCATTTCGTAAGGAATATAAACAATAAAAATATATTAAAGCGAGCAACTACCGTGCCTCGTCTTGTCCTGCGTGGTGCTATGCAGAGAAGCGATAACATACCGGCTAGGAATCGATTTTGTGGATTTAGCGACTGCACCGAATGATTATTGCTTGTACCAATGTTTCTTTTTTTTTTTTTTTACTAAGGGATAGGGTCCAATGACGTCGAAACATTGTTTGTTATTTATCAGACTTCCAAGGAGGGGATGGCTTACTGGGAACCTGATAAATGCCCAGCTGTTCACCGGCCAAATGAATACCTTTCGTATGTAAGGTGTATAAGGCGGTGGAGTACTGAAGGGGAGTGTGATTGGAGTGTTGTGAGTGATTTATTACGTAGAACGTGGGTCTCCAAACTTTATTGCTGGGGGCTGGATAAGGTGTCTGCCGCAACCTCGAGGGCCCGAAAACATTTAAAAAAGTAAGTATGAATTAGAAAGCAATTTATAAATATTACCTAGATAGGCATTTACATACAAAAATTTAAAGTGAAGTAAAAAAAAAGTCCAAGCTGTGTCAGTGCAACATGCAAATAACAAGACGCAGTATTTATATCGTATCTACAGGGCGATATGTTTAAGGAAAATGCTTTTTTCAAGAGGGCAAACTGACAGCTGAAGATGATGTTTAGCATAGCTTTTCCCGAGATCGGCTGACATCAGCTGAGGGAACAATCGTCATGGTAATCGTCATGGTAAAAAGCGCGCCGCGAGCCCTGTCCGCAGTGACGCTTGGAAGAGTGACGCAATCACTTTTCTGAGTGTCATTGTGGGTAGGGCATGCGTCGCGCTTCCTGCTCGGGATTTTGAATAATTGCTTCAGAATTAATTATTATTAAAAAAATCAATAAAGTGTATGAACTTTTTTTTTTGTATGACCTCTAATAGTAATTACAATCATTTCGGCAATCGCAACATGACCCGTAGAAGTTAATTAAAATATTTTTGTTTATTAGGCAACTTACCAAGACGGTTATTCCATAATTTAATATCCGCCAAACTCGAGGGACAACCAGCTGGCATTTTGCACTCTTTCTTTTTTTAAATTCAGTTTCCATTAAATATATTATTTTTTTTATATCAGAGGTTTCGAACACGCGGCCCGCGGGTCGCATGCGGCCTGGGACTCGCTGGCAGGTGGCCCGCAGGCAACCGGCTACGTCTCCCGGTTCCCATATCTCGAGCGCTAGAAATGTCATGCGCAATAGTGATCTCATCTTGTCGGTATATTTTCGCTCAAAAAGTAGCTCTGCTTTCTAAACGTATTCACATGGTTCACACTTATCTTTGTTTATTTGCCCTTTCCTTCGCTTTATTGTATTTAATTTTTTTTGCTTCCCAGATTTTATAATGTCATATAATTCCGCTACTAGGCTGCAAGCGCGAGCTATTCGCTGAAAGATGCATCTCGGCTGCGCGAACTCTCAATCAGGAGAAACTGCCAAAGATAAAGCTACGAACTCAGGATTTTCGCCTCTAAAAAAATATCAGGATTAAAAGACAAATATTTGTTCAGTGTGTTGTAATAAAAATCGCGAGGAAAGCAATGACTGTCAAATTAACGGCTTGTTTTTTTTTAGAGAGAAATGCTGAGCTTGGTTAATTCCTGAGCGAATTGAGCAACGGTAACGACAGATTACTTGCTCTCTTGTTCTATTGAAATGCCAGCACGTTGGCGGGGAAGAGTTATTTTAATTCTTGTTATCACAGGAGGTCAAGGCTCAAGGTAGTCATATAAACAAATTAAATCTAAAGATGTCACTGGCAGAACTGTGAGTTTGCAAAAAAACGTAAAGCACGAGGTCTCTCTCTTTAAACTCTTTGACAACCCTCGACTTTTCCGGTGTGGGCTATCTGGACCCAGAACTGAGATGAGTTTGAGACCATTGCTATATATATTGTAATTCAATATTAAAGGAGCGGTGCAACGATATTCAATTGGGATGTTTTTCACTTTACACGAGCTTACTGGCACTAGTAGGACTCAAGGATACTCGCACGCAACGCCACCGGCCAAGAAACTCCTTTGGTGCGGTGTAATTTCAAGGACAAAAGCGATCATTTTCATGCAATCTCTCCTTTGCAAAATTTGATGACGTAACGTGGGGACTGCAGTACACCCATATGACGATATTTGAATGCTGTTCATAGATTGGACCCGAGCATTGCGTGGGCACTCGATTTGGGATCGTGATAATTACTAGCTCGAGAAGCATTCGGGTAGTGGCCCGTGTCCAATCGCTGCAACGACGACAGTAGCCGAGCCATAACAATGTCTGGAACTACGCGCGTGTCCTGTGCTTTGCCAACCCCAGCGCGTGGCTATGATAAACATTGGCGCCATATAATCGGCTGCAGATCACGTGGCCGCTTGTTCTGGCTGCGAGTTGAGGGTGAACGATGCTCGTTTTTCTTTAATATTTTTCTGGGCCTTCTATTGCGTGGGGTGAAAAACGAACCCGTGTTTTATAGGTCATTAACGTCAGGGATCCGTTCTAAGTGGTATTTTTGCAAAGTACAAAAATTTTTGCATCGCCCCTTTAAACTAATGATGACATTATACAATAAATGTAGTGCAGAAACTTCTCCATGCATAAATCAAGGCGAATATGAACGTTGGCATATTTGCAAAGCCCAGAAGACTAATGTTAATGGTACGACAGGTGACGGCAAGACGCGATACGTATGACATAGGGCACTAAGCACGATATTCGTGAAAATTACCGTTACCGCAATTACGAAGACATGGGGACGAAAAATGAAGTTGCAGGTGGTGACTAGGTGCAATGAATAGGGCATACATCACTGGGATAAGAATGAGCGCGGATACGAAGCGTTTGGTGAGCGTCGCGACGATGTTCTATTAGATGCGCTTATTACGCCAGTAGCAAGGGGCCTGCTGGAAACGGGCCGCGGGCCACTTCATGGACCGCGGCCATCTGCGAGCCAAAAAGAAGGCCTCCGCGGGCGCGATCTGGCCCACGGGCCGGGATTTGGAGACACCTGCTGTAAAGTGTTGTAAACGCTTCATGATGCCTGTGTTTGTTTCCTTCGTGTACTTCGTTTCCTCTAGGTTCCCTGCGATAAGGAATTATATTATGAAAATTCCCGGCAAGTTTGACGATCTTTTTTTATAACGCAGTTGTCAAAAATATATTGACACAGCCATCAAGCATTTATTAAAACTCGATTGAAACTATGGCTACCAAAATTTTATTGAAATTTAATTGCTAAAAATTTGATTTAAACGCACTGGCTAATATTCTGTGAAGACTGAATAGGGACACATAAGAAATATACGAGAGTTTCCATTAAACTCAACACGGTGTATTGGGTGAATTCTTTACAAGTTCAATTGAAACTCATTTCAATTTTTTTGTAAGGGGAAGGACTTGGACATAAAACTGAGCAAGTGTCAACATTCTTAATAATATATTTTAGGTACCACACGGTGCGGTGTTATTCGAAAATGATTTATTTGAGAAAGATCTGAAAATAGCATAGCACTATAGTATCAACGGCGATATCTTCGCGATCGAGCGGAATCCAAGGGGACCTCGTTTTGGGGCACGTTTTGGGGAGAGCTTCCTTCATTGTCAACACCAGCATCACGGGCAAATAAACGGACGCGACTGATCCGCACCCCGCACCAATCAGAACAGCTATCTTTGGCGATGACTGGGAAGGACTCTACGCGGATTATCTCTGGGAGTGGACAGAACAGTTGTCATTGTTCACTAAATTGCGCCGAGGGCCATTCGACATTCTCTCCTTCCTTTTTTTCCCATGAATTTCGAGCAGAAACGATTGGATGGCAGGCACTTATCAGCCATTTTTCTCACAGTGGAAGATAGCACAAAAATAGTACGTTGCATGCATTAGAAAAACAAACTGGAAACCTTCAAGAGAGGCCGGTAAACTTGGGATGCAATACCGCAAAACGTAGGGGGAGAATCGCGCTGTGCAGGCGTCAAGTCCTTGAGGGTGGCACAAAATTTCTAGATGACAGGGGCGCGAGAGTCACACCAGCTGCGTCATCGTCAGCAACATGACGGAGGCCGAGGAGCGTTTTTTGAAAGGTATATAGTGCGTTGGATTGGCGAATACGCGCGAAGAACTTTCCAGAAACCCGCAGCGGCGGCGGCAGTGGTTGGGGAAAGGGGGGAGAGGGGCAGAGGCGACAGAGCATCTCGCCATGAATGACGTGCTTCTGCAAGGGGTGGCGCAGATGGAGAAAGTGATGCCGAGGCGGAGCTATCCCTCTCTCTCCGTGATCAGGTGGGTTTTCGCGTACGAACGTTGCTAGATTTTGTCGGAAAGCTGCACTACCTTTTCCCGCTGCAAAAGACGCCCCACGTTTCTAGTCCTGTCGATGAAAAGAAGTAAACATTCGGTTGTATCGTCATGTTGGCTCCTCTTCGCCGTCTTCATCATCATTTGGATAAAATTTTCCAAAGTGCCAAGCACGTGGAAGACAAAACAGCCCATCCGACGCACCTCCGGGTTTTTTAATGTGCAATTTAGACAGCGGAAACCTAGGTCTTTGCAGGCGCCGTACTGCTTGTGAAGTAGGTTGTCGTGCATTTGCCTCAACTCCGCAAAACAAGCTGCACTCGGAGTACTGGCACTCCATTCTTCGATTATCTTGTATGCGCCACCAATTTGGCACTTAAGCCGGGTTCACACTGCTGATACATCATACGAAAGACAGTCTGCAAACAGATTTCAACGCGGGTCACCGCGAGATCCCTGTTTCGAATGCCGCATGGCAACGAGTTCAATGAAAAATCTGGCACGCGGCATTCGAACCGCGCGGATATTGCGGCGACTCGTGTTTGCAGACTGTAATGTTGTACGATGTGTGACACCAGCTTAAGTGCACAGCGGGTGATATTAGAAATGGTTACTATTGAAAAATACGAAGTCCTGAGCTTTAAGTGGTATTCACACGAGAAAGGAATCCCGGGTGTTTCTCCCCGGCTAGCGCGTCACGCGACCAAGAACGTCCGGCATTTGCGATGCTCCGCTGTGGTAACGTCAGCTCGGCGGCTGAGGGAAGGAGGGATTTTCGGGTGGTACGAACAATCCCGGTTTAGAGGCAGATCATTTATTTTTAATGATAGTTAAAGATGAAACTCTTGGGTGTACAGTGCAGAGCGCGCTAAGGTCCTCCGCGGTGGTGTAAAGAATGGAAACCGCTAAATTGGATTTCAAACGCTGACACCTGTCACCCCGGCAGATGGTCGAGTCACGATATTCCCGACGTCCGAATAGTTGGTGTCCGTTCGGTTGCTGCGGACGCAACCGACCTGCAAATGTCCAAACGTAAACAGAATATAGAGCGAAGAACTCAGACCGAGGGGAGGAGATGAGAGAGTGTGGTGAAGGCAGAGCGCCGAGTTTTGATCGGAAAGATTACTGCGTAGATGCAAATGTCTGTGCCTCTCCCCACTAATCCCTCCAATCAGGGCTCGACATTCTGACGCCACCGCGCGGTCTCATCCCCTGCTCCTCTCTGAGTTTCCCCACTATATAGGTCCTGGTGTAGATCATTAGAAATCGCGAATATAAAGCTTTAATCACACGCAGAAATGTATATAAGATGTTCTCTTTCTTTAGACAAATGCAAAGGTTAGTTGAAATATTTTGTTTTCTGTTTAAAATATATGCTTTGTCTTTCATCTACGTGCTTCACGTCAGGATTTCGAAAAGGTGATGTAGATTCCTTTGTGCATATTGTATATTCCAAGTTTAGTGCGCATTTTTGATGACTTTACTCGACCAGGTGGAGAGTGCAAAGAAATAAATCAGAGCGCAGAATCTTTGGAATGTACCCAGTGGATAACTCGGGATTCATTCTCTCATCGAACGCAGCTGTGCCACGCTCTGATGCTTCTATCTCGTTCCACTTCGTCCTTGTTTGTTTGAATCTCAAAATTTTGTTCCAATGTTTTTTTATGCGAAGGTCGAAGCGCACGAGCGAGCGTTTTGAAAGGGATCCACCCTCGGCCTTTCAAATCTGAGGAAGAAACGCAGAAGCGATGCAAAAGCGGGGATAGCAGCGAGCAACAATGTCAACTTTGAAATATGGCAGGCACGCGCAGATAGGCGTCACAAAATAAGCAGCCGAGACAATGTGCGTTATTTCACGTTTTGTAAGAAAAAAGAAAAGAAGCGGAGAATGAAAAGCGTGGAGGCTTTTGGTACACACTCACACACACGTGTCGGAGAGGCATTATTGACCCCAAATATTTGGAATGCCTCCGCTCAGTGCTGAGATGGCTCATTTTCCGACTCAGTACACGAACGGAAGAGGCCAAACGTTGCCTTTCGTCGTATCAACTTCAGCTAGATCAGCTGGTTTGATTTTTAATAATATTGCTTACTTTACTGCTCTTGATAAAGCGGCTGTTCGCTGGAGCGAGCGAGACTTCTCGGTGCATGCGGAAGATAGATGCGACTGTACAGAACTCCTGACGATGCTCTTTTTTGAATAGTCTGTAATATCGAAACTGGTTGAAATAGCCCCCAGCTGCGTTTTAACGAGGCGCTCAGAAAGCAATCTTATTACATCACTTCTTTTTGTTTATTCCGACCACTCTCCGTATACTAGCTTATAGGGATTACGCTAGTCAGCTAACCTGGACACACTTTCTCTCCGCCGCAGTTTGTCCCGCCTCACTCTTTTTCATGGAACCTTTCATCAGAATCACCATCTCGGAGAAGCTTCGCTATCACATCCTTACCATATTTTCCCTCGTCTTGACTTTTATAACGTGCCATTTCCTCGTTAACAGTTTCTCAAAAATTATATGCATATTACCATTGGCAATAAAATACTCGAATTCATTACCTGAACACATTGTTTCTATAAATATCACTGATATGTTTGCGGGAGCCACCCTCTTCGACTCTAACCTCTGAGATTAGAGTACAGTGTTTTAATTTCGTGTTAATGCTTCGTCCAATCTGTTATCTTTTTTCGCATTTATGCATTTGTAGCTTTGTCCACTCTTTCGTGTAATAGCGCTGTCAGACGGGCACGTCAAAGGCCTCCAGAACAAACTCCTATTAAGTGGTCGGCGAACCAGCGCACGCCGATAGGGGCAAGATTGCGAACTAATTCGCCGATTCTTTAAAGGAGTTTGTTCTGAGGGCCTCTCATGTGCCCCTCTGACAGTGATATTATGCTTCTCGAACTCTCAAAGAAAACAAACGACGATGATGATGATGATGAGGAGGATGATTATAATTTCGAAGTATACCAAAAGCCTATCTACGATTTACTAAATGTTCAATAAATATGCTGGCCTAATGCTTTTCTCTTAAGATGGTTCTTTCTGTGTGTGGTTTCGTATGCTTCCATCTCAATAGCATCATATGTAACTATGCGAAGCGCAAGTTCAGTCTGCTCTTTTTGAAGCCATGTGGTGACGTCGGAATGCCGAGCTCTGATTGGTTCCAGAGAAGGATAGAGGGTAGACCTCAAGGCAGCTTGCTTTGAGGTCTACCCACTATTCTTTTAATCAGAGCCAATCAGAGCTCGGCGTCTTTCTGACGTCACCACAACTCCTGCCAAAGAAGCAGACGAACTTGCGATCCGCATAGTTAATGACATCTGAAGAAAGGCAGGACATGGCTTAATTTTGAAGTTCTTTGCTTCGCGATTCGTTCTTCGGCATTCTTGTCGACTAATGCCGCAGTCTGATTGGCTACGCAGCCATAATGAGATGCCGGTTGATTGGCCCCGCCCTACGTTTTTTTGTTTTGTTTTTTTTAAGCTGGCTGCGACGAAGTTTTGTTTTTCAGGAGGTCAGGTATTTTATCGTTTAATTCAACGGTGCTTTTTTTAAACTATTTCTGTAGTGGTCCGCGTATGAATCAGGAATAAGTGTGGGAAAAAAATGAAAGACGTTTACAAATCTTTGTAATGCGAAACTAGAGCGCAGCTCTTGAGAAGGAGGAGTGAAGGGGACGGAGGGGAAGGTATGCTCCTCCTCCTTCTTCGTACCCTCTCCTCCTTCTCCGCTCCTCCTCCTTTCCTCCTCCTTCTCTCCTAGTCCTCCTCTTCCCTCCCCTTCCTCCTTTCCTCCTCCTCCCCTCCTCCCGCTGCATTTGTTCATGGGTGACGTGACACAAAGTCATATGTGACGTCAATTTCCCCGCTTAGTTTAGCTAGGTAATTGACGTCACGTGACCTCAACTTACCAATTCAGTTTCCCCGCTAAATTTAGCAGGAAAAATGACGTCACATGACTTTGTGTCACGTCACCCATGAACAAATTCAGTTTCTGCGCTAGATTTAGCGGGAAAGTGGACGTCACGTGACTTCAACACCAATTCAATTTCCCGCTAAATTTAGCGAGGCGGTTACGCTGATGGCGACGCCGCGAAACGCGGAAACGGGCGCCTAAAAGCTGCGCTCCAAAAACAACAACTATAGTTCAAAGATATTATTGTGGCAATAATGCGTCCGTTTGCATCTCAGTATTGTATATGTGTCATTATCTGGCGCGTGAGATTGTAAAGATGGGGACTCACACCGGACCGTAGTCCAAACCGTTTAGGAACAAATCATTCGGGCGTTTTAGTGATTCGTTCTTCGAGCACACGGTTGCGAAGTCATGAACGGTGCGACGTACTGCTCCATTCCGGGAAACGTACGTGAAATTTAACGTGTTATCATAGGGGTGTGCGAGCAGTGGTTCGAATAGAATAGCACTGCGTCTTTCGTGTGGCCTTGACAGTGCAAGGGAGAGCCACAACAACCGGTTCTTTAGTTACAGTTAGGTGCTAGGAATAACACAGGGCTATTTGATTCGTATTCCTATTTGCACATCAGGCACGTAGCCAGGATTTTGTTTTGGGGGGGGGGGGGGGGGGGGCTCGCCCATGACAAAATGCTGTATGAGGGGAGGGGGAGAGGAGGTCCCAGCAAAATGGAAGATTTCGGGGGAGGGGGGGCCGGGCCCCCATGCCCCCCCCCCTGGCTACGTGCCTGTCGCACATACTTAGTGCTTTAGTGAACAGCAAAACTGGCGCAAACGTGTAAACGATGATGATGGTTGCGTATAACCGGTGGTGCCATCTTCTAGTAAACATCTGAAACGTTTTGTTTCGTGCAAATCTGGAGTTTGTGTTTCACGGAGTACCACTAATGTAAGATGGACGATCGAGGTAACATTTACGAATCAGAATTTCAAGAGCTCTTAAGCTAGATAGACCAAAAAGTGCCTGAACGAGCATAAATGTAGATGGTGTGTCTCTGTCTTCATGAACTAGAACGGTCGTTCACGTCGTGTGCAAAAATATTTTGTGAGGTCGTGGTCCTCACGGTGGCTAATTGGCCCGGATCACGAACTTGCAATCTCACGCGTAGTTTACAGCATTCACAATCGTTTGCCATATTGGAAATGATTTGGCTCTACCGTGCAAGAATTAAACTAATAGCAGCAGGATGTCAAATCGCCACTCACTTTCCTAACCCCACCACTCGGCCGGGCCGGCGGAGCCAGTCGCCGAAGCGACTGCCTTCTTGAATTTTCCACTCGTCGTCGACGACGTTGCCTGCGTTTGCGACAACGACTCCAGCAACAGGAGTGGGAGGAACGAATGAGAAACGAACCCCAAAATCTTCGAAAATTCGCGCACGCATGCGCAGTAGCGTGGGCGGAGCGTTTGAGGACGAATCGTTCGTGTCGTCGAAGCGACTCATGTAAACTCTCTATTCTCTGTAACCGTAATCGAAACCGAACCGATATATGAATCAAACCATAACCGGAATCAGAACCGTTAAAAATGAATCGTTAACCGACATAGAAATAAATAGAATCCTGGAGCCGAAATTTTCAACTGCCGTGGACATTTTCCAGCGCACACGGCGTCGGCAAGTCGAGCTTTCTCAGATAAATTCTGGTAGCTGGTGGATTTTAACTGCCAGACTCACCGGCAATTCAGTTTTCGTAAACTTGTCATTGACACAATATGTGTCAGTTATCGAATTCAATCGTATGGAAATGTAAACATGTTCTTCTAATTAAAAACAAACAAGCAAGCATTTAGGAACTATTGTAATTGGGAGTCCTCTCGATTCAGTTTGTCTCGCCAACTGATTGTCGAATATCAGGACCACTTTATGCCATCTATTAGGAAACAAATAGCTAACCTTGAAGTAGAGCACCAAAAAGAGAGACGGTCTAATGTTAAAGAGTATCGTGCACTCTTGATACGCAGCAACATTCAAATTCCTTGCATATGTGTTTAGCTTTCTTTCAAACGCCCCCCCCCCCTCCCACACACACACAAAAGTAATGGTTTTAAGGAATGTCTAACCTATGACCAAAATTATAAAAACCGAAACTGAAAAAAAAAGCGAACTGAATTCGCATTTTATAAATATAGTCGTAACCGTAACCACAACCAAACAAATATTGTTTTCGGTTTGAGTCTGGAACGCAGTCTTGCTTAAGTAGGTGGTAAAGGGGGGGGGGGATCTTTTCAAACTTCATGCAGTAATTATTCCACGAAAATGCGTATAATTGCAACACGTTCAAATTTAAATCGGTTTTTTTTTTTCTTAAGAATGCGCCGGTGTTAGGGCCTTGGCCCGCTCAAAACGTCGCATTGACAGACTATGCTCAATGTTCAAGTTGAGTAAAATCTTCAGAATTCAGTACATAAAACGTCCCTTTTGGCAAGGTTTGTCTTCGTCAGCCTGAGACGTTCCACACACAGTGGTTCATTACGAAGACATCGAGAATTTAGAATGTAAACACCGAACAGGTGCCCTTAGTTTCGTTTTCATGAGTCAAAAGAAGATCCTCCGACAATTCCGTGTCTTATTTTTTTTAAATCTGATTTCGCTGGGGCGGGGGTCTGGTAATAAGCTAGGACAAATGAGCTCCAGTGCAGGAAAGAAGCTTTAGGAAAATGGTGCCTGGTCATGTGCACTTCAGTCTTTGTTATTTTCCTCAGCGTTTTGATATGCATTTGACCACTCGATCCTGCCAGAAGTAATGCACGAAGCTTCATTTGGTACGCCTTTATTAAAAAGAAAAAGGTCATACAACTCAGCAATAATTAACCTCCAGGCCGAGGGCGAATCTTTGCGACTCCTAAAAAAGTTTCACGGCACTAATCATCGTCTTGGACGTAACTTGACCATGTCTCGTCTCCTCAAATATCCCCTGGCGCAGACCAGGCCGCCGGCTTAGGATTGGAAATTACATCTGGAAATTTGTTTGGCTTTTCCTTCGTTATACCCTAAACTTTTTCTGCCATGTCTCGGTCCATATAACCTCTCGTGTGTGTGTGTTGTTTTTTTTTTGGTGTGTAGATGCCTTAAGCCAGGGAACGTCTATGTCCCGAGCTTTAATTACGGAGGCCCAATCCGCGCAAGAAGTGCCTCGCACTGTTTGTTTTTGCGAGTCGCTTTTGTTCTTTTTCTCTCCATCTCTTTTCTCTTTCACGCCGTCGTTTTCTTTTGTTTCAAAAAGATTAAAACCGTAATTTTTTCCGTGTTTTTTTTTTGTACATTGCACGAGCAAGGACACAGCTCCAGGGGTTGGGACACGAAGAGTGAAGGAATTGAGCCTTTCTTTTTTGCTTCTTTTCTTTTTTCTACATGTTTGATTTTTGTTATTTTGGTTGTCTTGGTCGTTCTAGTTTTTGTTCGGCTTGTGTCGCGAGAGAAGCTTAATACCGCGCTCCTCCTTTTCATCATTTATTCGCTAAAACTAAGAACCCGATTTATAAGGCTGATGAGAAAAAATTAAGATGCTTCCTAACGAAGCCGGTCCGGCTCTCACGAAAACGAAGGGAGCCGAATTTTACAGAACAAAGAAAGCCGGGAAGAAAAAACAAAATGAAAACACACGCACCCATACGCACACTCTCCCACATTAAGAAATGGTCTGGGTATAGGCACGTGCGTGCGTGTGTTTTCAGCCTTTAGTTTCGGTTTGTTTTCCTGTGTTTTCGAATGCAAGCGATATTTTTTTTCCCTTTTCATATAAATATGCTTCTGTCCTTAATTTGCGTTTAATGCAGATAATCCTCGGCGTTCATTCTATCTCTGCCGAGCACAAAGGAGCAATCATTTTGGAATGAGAATGTTTTTGCACCTTAGGTTCGCGTTTTTTTTTAAATTATTGTTATTATTATTAGTTTTTTTTTACGAATTCTCCGGGGCTTTGGTTGGTCCAGACTAAAAGACCAAGACGGAAAATAAAAAAATAAAAACAGACGCTCTCTAAGCGTCTCTAATTAAGACTGAAAAAAAAATGTTAATCTCAGTGCGTCTCAAAAGAGAAAACAAAAAACAAAAAAACACCTCTAGGAGTTGGGGTTGTTTCATTGAGGTCGTGCAGTGCGGTGCGTAGCTCACAAAGTTTGGTGATCGGATGTCTTTTTGTAGATTCTGTTGCATGTAAGGAAAAGCGCATCAAACTGTGCACGCTACACCGCTCCCACCCCCATCCCTTACCCCTGCTCACGACCCCAGATTGCTAAATGCTAGATGAGGCTGTGATGCTTTCTTCAAGCAGGAGCCAGGAACGTACATTGATTACTTATTAAACCAGTAACCGTGAACGGCATTTGATTACTTACTAAAAAAATGCAAAAAAAGAAAACTTGGGTTTCCTTTTCTGCTAAAGTTCTAAATAAATAAAAACCAAAAAAAAACCCCACCACACTGCGTTTTCGATGAAGTTGAGACGCCGCCGACGCTACGAGATAATGGGACCGTTCAAGCAACGTCAAAAGTTGTAGGCCTTTTCCGTTTGTGATTTGTTGAGCGATGATAAAACACATGCAGGAACGCGATGAAGAGCTGATTGATTCCATCAGCTCGGCTGCGTCTGAACTTAAGGTGAAACGAAGTATAGCTCGAAGGTATGGCCACGCTTACTTTTGAACGCGTTGAATGTAGAGTTGGCACAAAAAAAAAAAAAAAAGGAATATATATATGTATTAGCCCGAGCGAGCGATTGCGGGGCCGGCGAAAGGGCGACAACACGTGGCACTGCCGTCACGCCAACCAGGACAGCCCTGCGTGTGCCGTATCTGGAGCGCGGGATTGGTCGACAGAAAGAAACCCTTCCCAAAGCACGCGTTCAGAATGCCGCTGCTCTGCCCCGGGCTACCGCCGGCCATACATCAGAGTGCTCACTTTGCATGCTCGTTGAAAGCAGCGATGTCTATTTTATTCGCTGCTTTACCATCATTAGTAGTATATCGCCCATTAATTGACGGTTAGTTTTACGCAGAAAAAAATTCTAAAATCTTGCGGAATATTTTAGAGCCTATATCGTTTTAAGGCACCTGTTTCTGATCAAAATAAGTACTGGAAACCGATATTTGAAATTGTTCGTGGTGATTCACAGTACAAACACCGTAATTTATTTTAAACCATTTTTATTAAAGCAGTGAGTTGATAGTAGCGATTATTTACCAATACAGAACACCGGAAAAGTTAACTTAAAGGTAGAAGCCAGTCTGTCCAAGATTTCGTTTCAGTTTTGAGTCTGCTTCACCGCATCGGTTGCATAGCATCGGTTGCGGAGCGTCGATTGCACGACATCGGTTGCTTTGATTGGACCGATTGGACTGTTATCACTCGGTCTAGTCGAGGTCATCTTCATTCTCGTTTGACAAGAGCCATTCATGGTCGCTTTACTCACAATCAAGCGGAAAAATGGTGTTCTGCTTATTTGCCCTAAGTGTGGCTGGACGTGAGAAAGTAGACATTAAAAAATTAATTGCTGTAATTTGTAAATACTAAAATTATGCTGCGCTGGGTACATTAAATAAAAAGTAAAAAGGGTATAAACGTTTCCGAGTACGCTTGGCGGGCTGAATATTAAGAAAGGTAACGTTTCTTCGAATACAAACTCTGTAGAATCGCAGTTACGGCAAGAAGTCTGTCAATGTCATGTCTTATCATTGGCAGTTAAACGCTTAAGACGCTGAACTGGCAGTGATCATCAATGACAGTACTGAAGCCGAAAAAATAAAATCCTCGGAAAACAAAATTGTCTGCCTAATTACTCCCGAGATTGAAGAGTAGGAACGGCCCGACCATTTTTGCCATTGGTCTATCTGGGACAACACAGCACCGAGTGTGGCGATTTCGCCGTTTCGAACACCTGACCTAATCTTTTTTAATGCCGACATTACTGCCTAGTCCTTAAGTGGCCCTTCTTAATTAGTCTCGAAACTAGGGACTAGTCTTGAAGCTTATTCTGCGACTGAGTCAGCATGCACCGCTGCTGAAAATACAAAAAAAATACGAAAAACGCCGTTTTATTTTTATTGATTGATTGAATTGTAATATGCAGAATGGCGTTTTATGAGGAACCCAGATTACGCTAACTCCCGTGACGCCACGTCCAGCGTCACTACGTTGTCATTTTTGTGCTGTTTAATATATAGGGTGTCCCAAGTCACCAGGCTCGATCTAAAATGGACCGAAAAAATCGTATATATATATATATATATATATATATATATATATATATATATATATATATATATATATATATATATATATATATATATATATATATATATATATATATATATATATATATATATATATATATATATATATATATATATATATATATAAGGTCTGTCTCAGGCCGAAACATCGACGAACTTTACGAATAATATATTTTAAAAACTCCAACAACCGTCTCAAGGGCGTTTTACTGCCGTATATTCTTTTCGTCATCCCTGCGCTACGTTTTCTCTCTCTCTCCTTATAGTATATATATATATTTTGTTTTAAAGCTTTTTCTTTTGGCGAAGTCGTGTCAAAAGGTCTTGGTTTGGGGCCCTGAGCTACGCGGTGAGACCAAGCGGGACCAAGAAGCAGGGAAATCGCAGCCCATTGCGATGGGTTGAGTGCGGCGGCACTCAAAGCAAGCAAATTGTTGTGTGTATGTTTATACAGCCGGAAGTTAGTCTGCCTCAGTGGGTGTCTGGTGTCTCGGCTGTACATGACCGCGGCACTCACCAATCGCAATAGGTGGCGGTGTCTTTGCCTCACTTGGTCCAGCCGTGTAGCTCAGGGGCAAAGAGGTTAGAAGACATAGCGAGGCCATCATGTCGTCCCCGTATTCCTCCCGCTAGCCGTACCCTTCTGATCCTCGCACCTTTGTCGCGCGCGCTTTTCACTCCCCCGCGCAAAACCAAAAAAAGCCTCCTCAACAGGATCTCATGATGCTCGCGGTTGTTGAGGGTTGTGCAGACAATCTCAAAAGAGCTTGTTTCGACAAAGGCGGTGCGCATGACGTATAGGCGCAATAAAATTTCACATCATAACAGCGGCGCTCGACGTGCGCGAGTGTACGTGGCGTTCGATTTTGATCATCTTTGCTGGAAACTCGGTAATTATCGACAATCGTCGGTATCTTCCTGGTGAACTGGAAGAGTGCCGAGAGTTGATTGATGCGGTACTAGACACTGACGGAAGAGCATAATCGCTATGAATTGTTTCGTGTACGTCGGCTGGAGACCGCGTTGGTGCACATCGCAACCGAAGAAAAACATCGAGCGCCGATTGCGAGTTGACCTCGCGTATGCACGGATGAATTTAATACATGTTCCCAAATCAGAGCGGAACAAGCGTGTGGCTGTATAAAGATATCGTGACTGGCGGAAAATCCGTCGCTCGGTTTCACACTTTCCGTGTGCTTACGAGTTAGTTCAGTTTGAGACGTTTCGCCGGCCGACGACTGCGCGTCAGCTTACTTTCTGTGGCAATATCGTTTTCTTCTTTTTCGTTTCATGTGTATTCTAACACTGTACATTTGTCGTGCTGACTTGGCACCGCGAGCATCTCGTTGCTCGTGAGCCGATGCACTTTTGTAAGTAATAATTAAATCCGTCTCCATCCCCGGAACATCCCGGATGTGTTCTTTCTTACCTGCGGGTGGAGGGGAAGCGTTCCGTAATTGAAGAAACCAACGTATGGACTGTCACAGGAGGAGTCAGACTCTGCACTTCCTTCAACACGATCTTGTCACCTGCTTTGAAGAGCACAAATTCACTGGAGTCCGCACATTCCGAATCCTCTTTGATGGGGTCGTCATTGCCGCTACGTTGTGACCCAGGAACGCAACCCATCGCTTTCTCAAATCGGTGAGCGTCGGAAGATCACTAATTATTTCACCTTACTCCAAAACGTCGGAAGGATGCAACGCACGAGGGACAAAATCCCAGCGGAAGAACAACCGGTCCGATTTTTGCAGCCGCTCACACAGCAAAAGCTCCACCACGGCAACGCGGAAGCCACACGCTTTCGTATCGCCGCCCAGCCGCCTCAGAATGCCCCATGCGTCTGCTTGTGACCGTACGGAGCAAACACAATGACGCAACGCAACGCAATAGAATAAAATGAAATATTTTGTTTACACGTGACCCGCGTCAGGCCTCTTGGTGTTTACGAAATCTTTTCTTGATCTTAGCATTCCCCGTTTGCGTTTTTTTTTGTTACTAGGCTTTAAAAATCTGACGTCAAGCCCTCTACCGTAACCTCCTCTATACCCACAAAGCCGGGAAGTTCAACGACGGAGTCTTAGATTGCAAAGTCGGAGATTTGGAGCGCTAGGATCTGGTAGCACCAGAGAATCAAAGAGCCATTTTTCGGGAACCTGGAGGTCAGCGCACAGCTTTTGCAGCGGCGAGAACCCGAAACACACTTGTTCGCTCAGGAGAAGTGTGCTTCAGCGTCTCGCCGCAGCGGGGCGCCAGTCAGCCCGGCTCTCCCTCATCCGTTGTCTGCCGCTCCACCTTTTCCATTTCGGCGGCCGCTTCTCGTGGCGATCTGTCAGGCTTTGCCAGTATATAGGAGGCGAGGTACCTGTACATATCTTCTAACCTCCTTGCTTATGGCCTTGCAGTGTTCTCTCCTGTCTCTTTTTTATTTCACACTTTTTTTTTTACACTGCCCGTTGTGTGACCGGTGGAGCTTGCGGCGCATATATATGTTTGGGAAGCCAGCCCTTCGACAGTGGCTTGCCGTGGCACGCTTCACTTTCAAGACTACATCACAGTTATCTTCAGTAAGAATGCAATTATGCAATAAAGAACCCCTAAAAGAAAAAAAAAGTTTTTTATAATATTTGGTTGGGACACGCGTGTCAAAAAGTAAATTTTACGTGAAAAAAATTTTAGAGCAATATTGACGGCGAGAAATTTATTTGAAATTCTGCGCGCAAAGTTCACGAAGTCACGGATTGGTCATTCGCTCAACAAGATGGTAATTCGGTCTTTCCACTTCGGTCATGAAGGCGAAGTCGATCGACCTCTCCTCCACGCGCCCGAAATGCCGAGAGAAAAACAATTGAAAAGGAGTGACTACCGACTAACTCGGGTCTCGCGCCGTCAATATTGCTCTAAAAATATTATTTTTTCGCGGAAAAATAACTTTTTGACACGAGTGTCCCAACCAGACTTATTACATGTTTCTTTTTCTTTTCAGGGGCCTTTGAAGATACAGACATAAGGAACTGGTGGAAAGCGTTCTTTCTTAGTTTTATATCGTGGTGGCACGTTTTATAGAAATAAACTTTTTATCCGTGTATTTTTTCATTCTTCCTTCCACCGCGTCTGCGTGCGCGGGCATTTGTAGCCGTGGTACTTCGTGTGTAAAAAGTACCTGCCCGTGTTCGCGAGGTTCTTGAAAGTGCAGATTTGAAAAGGTAGGCGAAATAGTTGTACGTAGTAACACATTAAAATGAAAAGATCCTATAGATCAAATAGCAAGAGGAACTCAAACGTGCCTTATCGCTGGCAATTTGTTACGCAGGAGTTCCTCTTCTTAATGTTTTACCTAATTATTCTTTTTTCACCTACGCGTTTGCATATCCGAATATTGTAAATACATGCACGCTTAAAAACACGTATGGTATGTTGAAAACACTCAGTTCTAGGTAACTAGAATTATACTGAGAGTGCAGACGAACCATGCCTTAAAAAGTATACGTGGAGTGTGTAACAAGTATGCCACGAGGTTACTTGAGATTGCCCAATTTAACACAAAATTATTCTAAAAAAAAATAGGATCCTTGCTAAGTTTCCCACAGGTACACTAGAAGTATGCTGTTTTTCGCTAAGAAGTTGGTTGTCTGGAGTAGGCTTTTTTTGTTTCTTTCCAAGAATGTGATTTATAAAATCAAAAGCGCTAATAATAGACAAGGACAATAAAGGAGGCGAACAAAACGAGTGCTTGCTTTCAACTGAACATTTATTGAAAAACAACTAAAGCAGACAACCACCGGCAAAAACACACCGGCTATGTTCCAAATCTTACCCGAGTAACCTGCCTCCTACGTCAGTGGGTAATACCACGTGACATCGCGAGTAAACGATCCGCTACTCGATTTTGGAACGGCTGGGATAATCACCTGGATACTACGAGGATTGGCTTCGTCTTGGACTACGACAAAAAGAAAACACACCAGTGATGGGAGAAAATAGCAGACAATTCTTTTGATCATGAAGAAAGCACTCGAAGAGACGATAATATCAATGACGACGCGGTGTTTTTTGAGGTGGATCCACCAGCTCCTTTTACTCACCTTCCTTATGAGCTGTATATTGAGATGAAAATTACTTACTCCTTACAGTTAGACATCAAAAATGTGTTTTTATTAATCAGCGCGAGCGCCCTAAACATACATATTCCACGCATTGTAATTTGTACCGATTATGTCTTGCAGAAATTGATTCCACACGGTGCAGCGGTACAGCGCGAGGGTGCTTTCTCAAGTATGATATGAAACTTACCCATGTTGAATTAACCTGAAACTGCTCGCCTGCACCCTTACGATTTTTTCTATGAAAACTTACGTTCGCTTTGACGCGAATATGATTACAATAAAATCTTTGAAGCCTTCACTGCTTTACAAGCGTTATCCTCTCATTACGAACACTCTGGAGGAAACAAAAATACTACCTTATCATTTACTGCGTTTAAAAATTTTCAGCCTTGAACGTGAGAATATGGCATTCCCTCCAACGCCGAGGACGAGGAGAAGCTCCCGTTTACGCTCGCACACTCATAATAACATGTATACCTTCCCGGGGAAGGTGCACGGTCTGGATGTAACGCAGTTAATCTGTGCGTTGAAAACAGCAAATCGCAATAACCACACATGCTGCACCTCATTCTTTCTCATTTCGAACGTCCGCCACCAAAACCAACGGAGCAAGCGAGCTTTGACCGCTGTCGGCGCAGAAAGCAGACGACGAACAGATCACGTGACGTATTTACTCGACTTGATCCGAGGTTACCCACCGATCGAGGAGGGTAACGTGAGTAATTACTCCGGAGTAAACAACCCGCTTCTGGAACGCGAGTTCTGACGTCATCGAGTAAGCTCGAGTAAGTTTTGGAACGCCCCGGTACGAAACCTTTACTCCGGAGTCGGATCGAGTAAATTTTGGAACACAGCCACTGAGTCACCTAATGACGTCACTCATCACCACGTGTCAATATTTTCAATCTCATTTTGATGTAGAAAAATTTACGGCTCTCTGACGCAGCATTCAGTGCGCTCTCTCCTTATAGCTTGGATGTGCTGGTTATCGAACCTCACTTTTGCTTGAAGTTGCTGAAAGGCTCATGAGAAAATTAAAAACAAACGTCAGGGTATGAAAGAAAAAAAACATGACATCGGGTCATTTTTTACCTGCACAAAATTTTACAAAACTTAAAAAAGGTGGTAAAAAGATTTGATGTGCCGCTTGTGTTTTCGGCGCCATGCAAGTTGGCCAAATTATGCAAACGGATCAAAGAAATAGAAACAACGCGAGCTTATGCGCCGTCAAGCACGCCTAAAGATTTGTGGAATGTAACGTGGGTGTGGAGTACAAAATTCCGCTGACATGCGCTAGGGTGTACACCCGCCGGCAATATGAAGGTGAACACCTTGCCTGGTTTCTTGACTGTTTTACGGCTCCCTAAAGCTATATTAACTCTCAACGTCTCAAATGGTACGTGGCCAAGGGTCTTAACTTTGCGTTCTAGCCCTCTTCTGGAACAGAGCTTGTTCCAAAACTTGCAGGAGCGTCAAAAACAAGAAAAGGGCTGTTCACCTTCATATCGCTCATTGGTGTACGTCGGTCAGACAGGACGGCGCGTAAATGAAATGCGCGAGCGTGACCTATTATTGCGATCATCAGAAGGGCACCAATCTCTTCGTTGCAGAGATTGTTGGTTCCAACCCAACTTTCAAGATACCCCGTGAAAAAGTAGTGAGGAAGTGCTAAAAGCGCGTGCTCGAAAGAAAGAGGGTACCGAAGGATGCGGTAGCTAGCCGTCAATTTTTCTGTATCAAAAGGGATCAATTTTATTGACTAGTGGTGATGGCTGGCGTCATTAGGTGACTCAGTGTGTTTTTTGCCGGGGGTTATTTACTGTAGTTCTTTTTAAAAAATTCAGAGGGTCTCCAGTGTTATCCCTAAGACGACTTGAAGGCGAAAACCCAAGCGCCGATGCATTAAAGACAGAAACATAATTTACTCGCCGAGTCATCCCTCTTAATGTGCTGAGTCATCCTTCTTAATGTGCTCAGTCATCCTTCTCAATGTGCTAGGTCATCCTCCTCAATTTGCTGAGTCATCATCTTAATTCGCTTAGTCATCCATTGGGTGGATCCGTAAACGTTTTGGTACCTTTCGTGTAGCTGACGTGTTTTCACTCAAGGACTTTGAAGGTCGACATAGCGATGAGACATATAAGGCTTTCGCCATAATAAACGTTCCGTTGAGAGTAAGCCCTCGTCGTGTTCGCCTCGCTTACTGTCCTTGTCTATTGTTAGCGCTTTTAATATTATAGGACACGAATCAGCTCGCCTGCTTCGCCACTTTAGAAAGGAAGGTAAGTTCATTCGTTGATATTTTCATTCCAAACTTGTACCACCCAGTCGCACCTCCGTAGTAAAAATTTGAATAAGATTATCCATGAAAGAATAAATTAATAGCTCCACCTAAAACAAAGTGCTGCTCGCATCTTCTATGTGGACCGTATTCTGCTAAGTAAATCTATCAGGTCCGGACTTCAATCCCGGGGCCTGTGAAAAACTAACGAAGCACTCTATACCGACATGAGTGGAGCAAACGGATGTTATCAGCTCCGCCATGGCCTCCGAGATTCTTGACGCGTCAAGGACTCTCTTCCCATCATCCGACGCTACCAGCCGATTGGACCAATCAAAGAGCTACAAAAGCGCAAGTCACTCAGACTTCTATGTACACGATTGGTTCAGCAATGATTTAACACGTCATAGAAAGGGGATGAACATCATGTTGTTGAGCTTTTCGCGTCATTAGATTAGTCCGATCGCCTCGTAGCGTCGCCTGTGTCTAGACTCGAGGCAAAACAAAGTATAATACCTCTTGGCAACGGTTCGAATAATGAAAATAATCTCAATGATGACGGTTTTGACTGCATAGCCTCGCGGAGCCCATGCAGAAGCTTCGGAGAGTGCCAAAACTCCGCGATAATGCGAATGCATGCCAATGTCTAAAAGCTGAAGCGCAATGCAAAAAACAATAAAACAAGAAAGCGCGGATGAAGCAGGGTTGAGCCTGCGAGTTGAAGCCAAGAAAAACCCGGGAAACAAGATTGGTCCACCGTACTATAACGTCGGAGCTGCCAGCGAAATCCGATTTGATCCAGGTGTCTCGGCGGGAATATGTCAGCAGCACCATGAATAAGCGCCGCCGGCGTCGCGAGGCTTTCTTCTTCGGGCGGGAACGAAACCCGAGCCTTATTGGCACTGAAGGGAAGTCTTCTAATCCAATTGAAGAATAACAAATACGGGAGAAGCACAGCGCCGCGCGGAGAGCAGTTCCGCTCGCGCGACTTTCAAATTTGCGCCTACTGGGGTTGAATAAGTTTCGGCAGACAACTCGAGACGGGAGGGAAGGGTTTTTATATATCTAGCTATATATCTATACTGGGTTCGGAATGAGCGTAAAGAGTGGCAGCCTTTGTGGTATTTTTATGTGGCGTTTTCGAGCCAGCCTTAGAAAACCTGGGCCTTGGATTTCTACGTGGAGCTTCATCACGAGGCGAATTGTGTCGAATAATGAAGTATTGAGGTGATACTGGGGGCACAATTCCAATCCGTGGGTTTGGGTGCGAGGATCTTTAAGAAAACATATTCTACCGAATTTTAGGTGTATCTAAAATAGCCGGTGTGTAATTTGTTTCAAATGGGGTCTTTAATTTGAATAAGTTTACATGTATACATATAGTGTAGTGGTCTACAGTTAGGATGTGAAGAAATCTCGGTAGCTCGCTGCGAGACTGAGATGCACCTTTGAGTGCAAAACGACTGTTTGAGGTGTCGTGTTGGCATCAGAAGTATCGGAAACAATATAAAACCACTACGCGAAAGGAGTAAAATGCAACTTGTGAATGGATCACATTTTGAGTTTTAAACGTAATGTAGATAAGAATCGAATATTACTTAACAATATTACTCAACAACAACTTTCTGTGACAATTAAGATATAGGAGAGTACTATGGGTCTTCCTAACTTAAATATACTGCCTCAAAAGTAGTCTCTGTTATGGGTATTTCTTAGAGTGCTTAACATACGCACACTGCTCGACACTGTCAGCGCAACACAATATCGGCGCCTTTTTGCATTTTATTTCGAAGGAGAATTAGCGGGTATAAATTTTTACCACTTGGGTTAGTGCCTTGAATGATAATTTTTCATCACATGTGCGGTTTATGGGAATGAATACATTTCTAAAAGACAGAGAAAAGCAAACAAACCGGCGATTGCATGTACGAGTTAACAGTGTCGAGTTGCGTACATGCTGAATTGCACTATACGAAAATATGTACAACTTGGAGATGTGCAGATGCGGGAGGTACAACATGGCAGCTTATCATTGGGAAACGTCACATGCGACTTACTTCTTCGCGTAAAGATTACTATGGGAATGTATGTCGTGCTATTCAAGTCGGATTAATATTTGTAGACGCTATTCGTAGGGAAATATAGACGATATTTGCCATGGTAATACTCACAGTGAAGAATAAGTCCCTAAAAGCCTGCGCGTTTACTTTGCTGCCGAACACCCAACGTAACAAGTAAATGCCAACAATTAAACGATGCTATCGAATGACAAAGCTCGAAATATAATTAGACTTGACAACTTCGATGTCCTCAAGGCAACTAGCAATTGAAACGACGCGATTGTCCTAGCTATCATGCCAGTTTTCAGGCCTAGTTGTATTCTGCGGTTCCTCATTTCATGTAACCCTTCTGTTCTTCGCAGTAATTGGTCACTTTCGTGTTCTGGAAAAACTGAACAATATGCCCTTCCAAGGGTGAAGCTGTAACTGAAATAGACTAAATGCTCAGTAAAACTGAAAAAAAAACAAAGAACATAAGGCGACTAATAAAAGCACAAACCTTTCCTTATCAGTGAAATATTTTTACTCTGCGCGCGTTTTAGGCTGCTATAGAGCCTAAAACAATTGAATTGAAGCAACTAAAACACTCAGGTATTCCCAAAATTATAAAGAGAACACACGTATCTGTGTTGCAGTCTGAGAAGTCTTCCGATGTCCCTAATCGGCAATCAAGATTAGATATACCGTTACATATAAGAGACAAGAGATAACAGAAACATAAATGTTAATTCTTTTCGCAAAATTTCCTTGTTTATATTAGTAAGATGCAGTTCCGTGCATCTTAATATCGTTTCAGAACCAATGACATCGCGACCTTATTTAATAAACCCCGAATAACATGACAGCAAAACAAGCATCCTGAGCATAATAACATAGCCTTTCTTAAATTAGCCTACGGTGATATAGAGCGCGCCTTCGACTGGAGTGTTTAGCGTCCTATCCCGCCCATACATTCAAAATGGTCCCGAAGGGACAACGAATGACGTCACAGAAGCCGGAGTGTCGTGCCGTCGCATGTCGCGATCCTGGTGGTTGGTCGTAGAAATGGTGGAGGAAAGCACGAGCGAATGCGAGTGTCGCTGTCGTCGCGGCGTCCGAACTCCTAGCTTCCGAAGCTTCCGGGGACTGTCAAACTGGAGAGCGGCCTGCAGCAGAACACGCGTCGGCGACATCCAGGTGCAGCTGCGGCGACACCGCCATGATCATAGCCAGCAAGAGCATGATGCTTCTATGACGTCACCAGGTGGAAATCGTGGACCACTCTTTAAGGAGTGGTGAACACGCCAGTCGGAGACGCGATGCAGGCTCCGTAATTAAGTTTTCAGTGGCAGCCTAATTCTGGCGTCTCTTTATACGTCAAATGGGATCACGTTTCTTTATTCAGGAGGTATCGGTGCTGTGCTTATCAAAAGAAATGAATCGATAAAAGCGTGCTGTAACTTTAGCGAAACTTGACGGATCAAAAACTCAACACATCCATCGATTCTCCTCACAAGCTGATCTCTTCACCGCACGTACCGGCGCGGCGGTCGTCTACGACGAGGAATGGCTTTCCCGGTGTCCACTCAGCAAGAAGAACCAATCGCATTTACGAAATAGGGGACCTTCATATCGGCTGCCTTCATTGGGTCATCTAAGGGGGCTGTGTGGAAGCGAGCCGCGCGCCCGGGTGAGATCCTGTTATAAGCCTCTTTGCCTCGCCTTCACGTTCCCGCCCTTGCCCCCCCCCCCCCTCCCCCGTTTCTCCCACGAATACCATCGAGTCACTTCCCATCTGCAGAAATTTTGGCCATCTTCGTCGTCGCCAATAAGTCTGCAGCCTGCTTACAGCTTTCGTCGGCCATACGCAAAAATGTACGCGAGCAGAAAAGAAAAAAGGAGTTACAAATAACAACCTAAAGTCGGGCTACTATTCCTCGCCCTACGCTTTTTGCTTTTACTTGTTTTTTCTCCGCCAAAGATGGCCGGAAGTACTCAGGCTCCAGCCTTCTGAGAGCTTTCGCCGTCGGCTGGACAGGGAGAGCGAGAGTTAGGCCTCGTGAGGACCACGCCAGAACGGTACAAAGTGCCATCGGCCAAGAAGACGTCGGCGACAGTGGTGGTGATTGAATTCCATCTTCCATAAAGGTGCACGTCTTTCTATTTTGTTGTCGGCGACCTTCCCCTCATTCCCCTCCCCTAAGATGTCTCGGATGTTGAAGGTGAGATTGGGCGGGGCAGGGGTGGAGGTCGCTACTTACTGGAGATGCCTAGACGTGCGGGGAGCGGCAGATGCGCTGCCCGACACAGTGGCTTTATTGCTGGCTGCTCGACCAATAAGTTCAATCTCGATCTCTGGTATCGCCATTTTTTCATACTTTTTTGCGTTTTCTACTTTTATATGTGAAATGTATTCTGGCGTAGACCTGGTCATATCAACGTGGCTGATTTGAAGGCTTATTTTTATTTCTCTGGCCGGTTTTTATTATTTCCTTCGTCGTCGTACGTTGGCCGTGTTTTTATTACGTGGTTTTTTATTGCATTCCTTGACGCGCCGAGCTTGGACGAAACCTGTAATTTTTAGCTTGTTTCTTATGCTATGGTTTGTTCTTCGCTTTTTGTTTTATCAGCAACATTGACTTTTTGATTTTCCGTGGCGGTTTCCTCTCTGACTGAAGGTGTTTTTTGTTGAAATAGTTGCTCACAATTGTACGGGGTTGTTTTGTTAGGATTTGTATTTCGTGCGCCTGTGTAGCTGGCGGCGACTTTTAAGCTCCGGGTTTGAGGGATTTTGGGCTGCTTTGGTGGCTGGCCGTTGCTGCCCGCGAGGTAGCCGGGCGGCTGAGTGAAGGGCTCTCTTCTCAAGAAAGGATTGTGGCAGACCGCCTTCTGACCGGAAAGAGGAAATACGAGTAGAGCTAAAAGCCTTTCATGTGCCACCTTTACTTTTTTCCTTCTTCTTCTTTCTGCGATTGAGAACATTTTTGTGTTCAACTTTGGGAAGACCGACATTCCGAAGCACGATTTGACGGTCCTTTCTTGTGTGTGTGTGTGTGTGTGTGTGTGTGTGTGTGTGTGTGTGTGTGTGTGTGTGTGTGTGTGTGTGTGTGTGTGTGTGTGTGTGTGTGTGTGTGTGTGTGTGTGTGTGTGTGTGTGTGTGATGATGAAATACGTTTATTTTCTTTCATAATTAAAGCTCAGGCAATTGCTCTACGGCATGGCCTAAGAAAAAAATCAAAAAGTTTTACTGAGGCCCGTTTTCTCCAGGTAGAAAATGACGGATCTGAGCAGTTGAAGTCTTCTTCCGGAATCCCCTGCTGGTTTTATCCATTCATTAAGGTTTTCGGGTTTATCTTCGGGATCTATTGTTGCATGTGCATCCTCCCTTTCTTTTCTGAAGTGTTTGCAGTCCCACAGGAGGTGATCGATATTTGGTGGGGTCTTTTCTCTACAAAAGTTACACTCTGGTGGTTTTGGTATGAATTTCGGGTCTTGTCTCAACTTTGCTTGTGTCTCCCATTTCTTGAGGAGGTGCGGTTTTATAGCACTTCCTGTCCTTATCCTTCTCAAGAGAACTGTTTGGTATCTTTTGAGTCCAGAAGGGATGGGGTCCTGTTCTTGGGGATGCCTGTTTTGTAGTTGCTGCTGTAGTTGTTTCTTTGCCTTATTTATGGGAGCTATAGGATCGTATTCTTTACTCAAACTTTTTAACACATTAGAGTACGGGTGATCTCGTTGAGATTGGCCTGGTCTGTCGGAAAGGAGGGAACGACTGTACTCTTTCGCGACTTTGTTGGCAATCTCATTTCCCTTAATCCCTGTGTGTCCCGGGATCCAACGCAGGAGTATCGTTGCATTCTTCTTCTTCAGTGTTGTTATTGCCCACTTTAGGATTTTTCGTATTGTCGGGCTTACCGCATGGTGTACCTTACATGCTCTAATAACCTCTTGTGAGTCGGTAAAGATGGTTATTCTTTTCTTTTCTATTGTATTGCTGCTTGCGTGTTCTACTGCAGCCAAGACTGCTTGCGCTTCGGCTTCTTCCGGGGTGTCTGCGACTGTTGGGTATGCCCATGTTCCTATATTTAGGAGGTGAAAGGCTATCGTTGCGTTATTGTTGCTGACCGCCGCATCCTTATAGTATATCGCTAACTCGGGGTCATTGCGGATGAGCTCAATTTCTTTGTTGTGTTTTTTGGCATATCTTCTTCTTCTTTCCTGGTGATCAGGGCCCATGTTCTTGGGAATGGGCGTGCTTGGAACTACCATTATCCGTTCCCACGGTGGTATCTGTTCCGGAAAGTCATCCAGTTTGCTCGTATCTTGATTTAGCAGATTCATGATACGTCGCCCTTCTTTTGTATTGAGCATCTTAATTTTGTGCATTTCTTCCTGTATCGCTCGTAATTCCTCAAAACTCGGGAAAGGAACGCATTTGTGTAGTTCTTCTATCTTGACGTTTCGCGGCAATCCTGCAATGCACCGTCTCGCATCGTTTAGTAAACTTTCCAGTTTCTCCATGTCCCTTTTGTCGATCTTGTAAAATCTTAGCCAATACAAAATTTTGGAGATAAGCACTGTTTGAGTTAGTGTTCGAGCCACTTTTTCTCCCGCCCCTCCGAGTCTGTTTGCGATTCTTCTGATTAGCGATGTTCCTTGTTTCCACGTTTTGGTCATTCTTTGTATCCATTTAGTTGGGTCGTTCCTAACATTGGCTGTTATTCCCAGTATTTGGTGATCATCTGTCTTTTCGATAGCTTTCCCATTAAATTTTAGTTCCACGTTGGCAGGTGCCTTATAACCGAAAATCATGTATCGGGTCTTTTCTGGCGATGGATTAAGTCCAATCGATTTGAGATACCTATCGATCGTGTTTAATCCTCTTGCAGGATTTCTTGCTGGCGTTTCGAGTGGCCTCTGTTTGTCCATATTGTTATGTCGTCCGCGTATACCGTACAGTGGAGTCCTTCTATTTTGTCAAGCTCCCACAGATTCACGTGTGTGTGTGTGTGTGTGTGTGTGTGTGTGTGTGTGTGTGTGTGTGTGTGTGTGTGTGTGTGTGTGTGTGTTTGTGTGTGTGTGTGTGTGTGTGTGTGTGTGTGTGTGTGTGTGTGTGTGTGTGTGTGTGTGTGTGTGTGTGTGTGCGCGCGCGCGCGCGCGCGCGTTTTGAATCAACAAAACGAAGACGGCAGTAAATCAGGACACCACGATTGGATTTTAAGGAAGCCTACGCAGGTTTTGCATTGCCCTTTGAACTTGAATTTAATATCTTCTTTTATTGTGTAGCGGTCTCATTGTAATGACCTTTCCTAAGAAGCTTACTGTCGACAACTGTGACGCTAACTTATGGTTATCTGTGGAGCACAGTACCATCGGGAATATAAAATGAAGGTCTCCTAGTGTCACCGGCAACTTAAGAAATTTAGGGCGTGGCTTGTTATGGTGAGGCTTCGTGATTCATATCTATGCGTCCGTATCAGCAAGGGCCGCATTTCCATTGGTTGCAGAGCAAAGATAAGCTGCTTGTACCTCGCCGTGCCCTGCCTTTTGTAATGGATCGTTTCACACGGCGGTTCGTATCGCCATTTTCGTCCGCGGACCGTGCACCACGTGACCGTGATGTTACCGATTTCTGCGATCCGCGCCTCATCCGCTGACGCGCGGAGTGAGAGAGCCAAGCGCCTTTTCACTCCGCAGGATCTTGGCGGGTGATTGATTTGAAAAGCGTTTAGTCTGGCAATGGTACAATGTTTTCTTTGGTTGCCTAGAGGATTTAAAAGGGCAAAAACATGGACAAAGGAGAGACACATACAACACAGACTGGCGCTAACTTTCAACTGATTTAATCAAGCCAGACCACCCAACACACATCCGTGAACACTCTTTCCCATCTTGCCAACCCCATGTGATAAAAGCAACCCTAAGCACAAAGAACAGATGACAATTATTTAAACATTCGTATCAATTCAACGTGACTACGCAAAAAACATCTAGAAAAGAAACTTCTACGTGACAACTGCGTCAGCACGCCTTCGAGTTCGCTAAATGACAAGGAACTTTTTTTCTAGATGGTTTTGTGGAGTCATGTTGAACTGATACAAATGTTTAAATAATTGTCATCTGTTCTTTGTAATTATGGGTTGTTTTTATCACATGGGGTTGGCGAGAAGGAAAGTGTGTTCACGCATGTGTGCTGGGAGGTTTGCCTTGATTAAATCAGTTGAAAGTTAGCGCAAGTTCGTGCTGTATGTGTCGCTTCTTCGTCCATATTTTTTTGCACTTTTAAGTTCTCCAGATCACAATGAACCAACTAGCCCAATCTAAAGTTTTAATTTTGCTTGGTCTTTGTTTTCGGATGATTTAAACAAAGACGGCCCATTGTTCTTGTTTTGTGCGCTCGCTGGTTTATTTTGTTGCGCGATTCTTGCTTCTACTTGTGAAAGAAGCTGCAGAAACTTTGCCAGGCTGTCACGACGCAGGATCCAATACTCCTCCGGGTCCGTGCCAAGAAGATTCTATTCAAACTCGTCTACAACGCCACAATCTTTGTTTTGCACGTCCAATCAACCTTTCACCCGGTAAGACTTATATCTTGTGGCTGTGGTGTACCGAAATGTCGCACGCGAGCGCAGAGTGCGTGAAGGCATCTCCAAACGCCCCTCCGCGCGCTCAGAAGCCAGGACTTGGTCGCTTGTGCGCTGAAATCTTCTCGAGCAGGATCATGCCTGTGTCACTTAAAGTCACTAGATCCTGGGTAAGTAGCGCCAGCGCCTTTCCTACCTGCTATTCGGACACAAACGGATACTAACACTCAGACAACCAAAACCTCGCAAGGCGATTGTCTACGTTGCAGTTGAAATCGCCATTTCGGTCCATTCAAATCTTCGAAACTTCCAGAGGGTCGTTCCAAACAAGTCATGTCAAGATCACTATAGAACATGATTGTACTGGAAGCGTGCCTCGCCAATATAAGCGTCTTTGGCACTGTGCATGCAATCAACTTATCAATCATGCCCATCTCCACGAATCTCTTACAATTATATAGTTCTTCTAGCGTGTTTTGAAACAGTAAACTTATTTCGCAGAGCCTCCCAGCATCGACACAGCATGTGGTGGTGGTACGAAGATGCACGCTTGAGTCGCCGGTGTGTAGATAGCAAAATTTTTATGCAAGAAGCCTGTCCATAAAGCTACCCGTCACCACCGAATTTAGATCGGCTCAACGAGAACGGAGGGGCCAAGGAGGAATTGCTCATTTCACGGACCAAAATGGCGACCATACGGGGAGCTTGGTGCTACTTTTCCAGGAACCAGGGACTTTAAGTAAAGCTTAGTGGCGCCTCGCGCTAAGCCTATCAGAGTGTTCTGTCTCGTTCCGGACGTAACAGTGGCGCACGATTCATTATCGCGGAACAACGATTTCCCTCTTGCACAACGGCGCCATGGTGCGATGTTGGAGTTTGTCTTCGCGGCACTGTGAGGTCGCGAACATGTTCGGTCCGCGCTTGCTGTCGTCTGCTCGTCGTCGTTTCCTTCGTGTGGATATGCTTGGGGAGACGGACAAACCGCGGACGTGTCGTGACATGACCAATCCGTCCGCGGATCAGTCCGTCGTGGGAATCGGCCGGACAAAGATCTTTTCTTATAAGTTATCGTTACGCCAATCAATGAAAACCTTTGGTCGTTCGATATATAAATTTAACTTTTACAAGATGCAATTTTGTACTTACCCACTCTCGTATTTAACGTAAGAACCCAAGTAAAAAAATGTCGGGCTCCTCGCGAAACGTTAATAATTTCTGCCTTCCTGCGTTGAATTAAGGTAAATGTAGGTGCATCTTAGATTAGCTTTATGTTATAACAAAAACATTTTGTAAGAACTACTTCGCGCTGCGAATAAATATTGCTCAAAACGTCCTGTTTTCTCCATGAGACAACCACTACAGTTCGTGGCACGCGAGCCCTTAGTACCTACCCGTGTCGTTCTGGCGTTCTTTCGACTCTGAAAGCTAGGCAGGCGTTGACGGCGCTTTGTAGGCGGAGACTCACGGTTTAACTTTGGGAAAAGCTTCGAGCTCGCTTCTTGGGATGGAAAATGGGAAGCGAGAACGAACACGGGAGAACGTGTCATTGCCTCCCTGGAAACGTTTTTTTTTTATGTAGCTTTTTGTTTGTTTTTCGATCAAGTGTCGGTCATTAAACTCGCATCGTCGCCTGGCGGAGCGAGCATTGATGGCACTCACGGTAATCGGGAGCGTCTCCAAATTGAGGTTATGGGGACACGGGAGTAGGGAAGAGAGGGAGCCGTGCGGAAATCACACAGCCGCCTGCAGTGGCAGCCTCGACAGCTCCTTCCCAATTTCGGCATCTCGTCGGATGGCGTCGGGTGATTAAACGACATTGTGTCGTCTTTGCTTGACTATCACGCGTTTACGAAAACATAAATGAAAGAACAAAACTTCCTGCATGCCGCGTACTGCGTACTCGTGTATTATTGCTCCAATTGCACGGTCGCATATTATTCTATTTCCGGAGCGCCTAATTTACAGAAAAATATGGATTATAAAAAAGCGAAAAAGAAAGAAACAAACTACCCGTCTCTTTTGTGTTTACATCAAAGACGCACTAAATACTACATTTATACGTCCTCTGGGACGTCATGGTGTCACCATAGGTCACAAGACGCGTGACGTCATAGTGCTACGTGGCGCCACGTGACCATTACGTTAGACCAAAACCTTAGCGGTTACAAATCTGTTGCGGTGAATTTCCGGTGTCACCTAAAGAAGGCTAACGCGGGGGCGGAGGGTGGACATGATTCGTGCGCCAGTGGTATTCAGTGTTGGCGCTAACGCCTTACAAGGGACGGCGTTGTCGGTAACGGGTAATTTTATTTTGTAACATATTAATGTACTCGTCACATTTTCCAGACAGTGACTTGTAACTATATGTTTTAGTGTTCTCGTTTTTTTTTTTTTTATACGGCGTACTTTTTTTTTGGTTTCTGTTTTGAAGACATATTTTCGGTTTTTATTGGTCAATTATATATACAACTAAACACGCTTTCGTGCTTTTTTCTCAGCGAATGTGTATTTTGGCTTTAGCATTGCTGTTAACAGAAAATGACGTAAAATGACAGGAATAAAAATGGCACGTTTATTCATAAAACGGGAACCGGATTTAAGAAACACGCTCAAACAAGTACAGGTGAGCTTGATATTGGTCCAGGCAGCAGCCGTACATTTCACTTCCATTCCAGTCCCGAATACTTAATTTGATTGTAGCATACACACATGTATTTGCCTAGGTTTTCGTTGTTAATACGCGTTTTTCTTTCCTGTTTATCACCCTAAACTTAGGGAATGCCCTCTCAACGTTCGTACTATAAACAGGCAAACAGGAGAGGGTGTTAGAAAAAGTAACGGGGAGTTTTCTGGGTGGCCTCTGCAGTACATACACAGTGTGCACGAAGTACGTAAAAAGAAAAGAGAAGTCATAAACCCGTTCTATTTAGTTATTTATTTAGTTATTTGATACTTTTGAGGTTCCCCTCAGCAGCCCGTGGGCCTACAGGAGGGTTCTCCAGTGCATACATGCAAGAGCTCAAGCAACACAAAATACAAAATGCAAAAACCAAAACCTTCCTTCAAAAAAAGAATTAGATATTTACACACAAAATATTAACAAAATGTGACCTCTAACAGTGGAAAACATACAACTAAGAAACCAAGGTTGTCCCCATACCTGTATGGTTTGATAAATGGCAATGAAGAAAAAATACGATCTATATACATACCTTGAGCAGTGCTCGCATGCTAAAACTTCCAGGCAAAGAAGTATCCACCTCTGTCGTGTTAACTTTCTCTGGCATGTTAAAAGTGTACTGTATACATTCTAAGGGTTAAAATCGCACTGAATACGCATCCGGCGGTTAAAGAAACTGACCGTTTTCGGTTAAAAACGAAGGCGGCAAAATAAATACATCAGACTTCTATCGGTTTTGTTTTTTGCGGTTTAAAATGAAAACGCTGAACCTTACTTCTAACGTACTTACGTTACGTATTTGGAGTAACGGGTACTCTAATCACGTTATTCGTTACCTATTTTTCCCAAGACTTCCAAAAAATTACACTAGAATTTTTTGCGTGTTTGTAGGCGTCAAGTCATTTTACTTCTTTTCTTTATCGCTTTTTCCTTTGCAGTTAATCGGGTGGAACCGGCAAAAAGCGAAGGTAATTACGTTAAGTTTGTGCATGGACATAAGGTTTCTTGATATATGGAATTACGCGTGCATGTACCGTCGAAAGAGTAAAACTTTTTTTTAATTCATAAAAAAGTAGCACAAAAGTAACGTGCGGTACTTTTTATCAGCAATGGTAACGCGTTCCTTTTGCTTTGAGGTAACGTAAGTATGTAACGCGTTGCTTTTATCTGTAAGTAACGAGTAACAAACTTTGTTAAAGATGTTTTTTTTTTTCAGTAACACTTACAACACCGGACAATCAACGAGAACACGACTCCAGATCGAACGCTGATGGCGTTCCCGTCGTGTCCAAATCTTCTTCCCCGCGGTTGCCTTCAGGTGAAGTAGAGAATTTAGCACTCTGGGTTTGTTATCTAGGCGGCTTAGCAAAGCACATGCTCACGTACACTTACGTCACGTGACCAGGTAACACGGTGACAGGTCGCGCGACATACCTGGTTTCACCCGACGTCACCATGTCGCGTGGAAGTTGTGACGTCACGTGGCTTGACCTAGCAATGTCACGTCGTGGTGTCGTGCGACGTCACGATGGCGTATGACCACGTGGAGGGACGTTAGGTCACGTTAACTTATCTCGTGACATCACAGAATCACCTAACGTCATGGCGTCGCCTCACGACTTTAACGCCGATGACGTCACGCATACAGCGTCTGCTAAATTAACCGTAACGCCTCCCTTTCACTGAGGCTCAACTCCTTTCTTTTCCCCATTGATCGAGGCTACATTCCACGTTTGGACGAAAAGGCACTAAGAACTGGTCCTATAATTAAATGCTACGCAATGATTACCTGGCCGTTTTAAAAATACAAAATTTGGGGGTTCTCTATTCACTTTAATGTTTATCGTGTGAAAGGTCGGTGAATATTTTGACATTCAGTTGACCTTGATTATGCTTACCGAAAATTGCCCGCATTTCTGCCAAGGATATTGACGGGAATAACATATTTGCTGTTGTTATTTCAGAATTTACAATTTACCCAACAGGGAAGCAAAATGCCGGCGCCGGTATTTGAGTACGGGGTCAAAGAAACTCATTTAGCTGGTTCTCCCGAATTAATAAAAAAAAAAAGAATTGAACTCTATTAATTTATTCTCGACTCTGCGTTCCATCAGTGATTTTGTGACGTTATGAGGTCAGCAAACGTGACCTGAGGTCACGTCACATTGTCCTATGTCATCGTGACGACAGATGACAGCAAGACGTTCCTTTGTAACGTGTTAGAAATAAAAGTTAAAAAAAGTGTCTTACGATTTATCTATTTGAAAAAATACAACACGATATGTTGATACAACAAGATAAGATACGGAGAAGGAGGAGGGTATGCCCCTCCTCCTCCTCCTCTTCTATCTTCTTCTCTCCCCTTCTCCTCCAATCCTGTTTCCATCTAAATTTAGCGGAGAAAATGACGTCACAAGACTTGGTGTGGTGGTCACGTGACGTCAATTTTCCCGCTAAATCTAGCCGAGAAACTGAATTTGTCCGCTAAATCTAACGGAGAAAGTGAATGTTCCCGCTAAATTTAGCGGGAAATCGAACTGGGGTTAAGGTCATGTGACGTCAATTTTCCCGCTAAATTTAGCGCGGTTACGCCGACGCCGACGCCGCGAAACATTGAAACGGGCGTCTAAGAGCTGCGCTCTAAAAATACAACAAGATAAGATTGCCAAGTAGATATTACCAATGCGTGAAATATACCACCAGATAGCTTACTTTTAATAAAAACAATGATAATTGCTTTATGTCACAGTTTCTAACGGTTGCGTTGTGTATAGCAATCCGAATAGGACTCAAGATTGGGTCTAATCGCAGAGGAATCACAAATAACGTGGTATATAGTACACGCTGTAAAGCTTCATTAACACTTGCTCACGAAGCGCCTTTACGAAGTGATGACAAACGTGGTAAGTTTAAGAATATGTTCAGTGCGACACGCATTGCACGAAAACAAGGTGGACCGGTTTTGCAAGTGGCGATTTGAGCGCCAGCGTGAACGCGGGTCTAGAGTTACTTTTTTCAAAAATAATAATTTATTTTAAGCCCAATAGCGGGACCACATGAGGGTTCGATGCTTAACAAATAAAGAGATATGTTTTTAAGCCAATACAAAGAAAAAAGAAAAAAACTTAGAACATTATTTGGTACGCTTCTTATAAACGAGATACAACCAAGAAATGAGAGAAAGTTGGGGTCAAGAGAAGAGCGAAAGTCGGCAGATAAGTAGGCGGTATTGGATGAACGACGAGACGCATCGAAGCCGAGCGGGAAGGCGTACGGGGGGCCACCAACCTCGATCAAAACAGGAAACGATCTTTTTTGGCTCTTCGACACGTTGCCTCGCTTTTGTTTTTGCGCGTATACTTCGCTCCATATATCTTTTAGATATTGGCGAAATCTTTTTTTTGTGTGTGTTTTTTGTTGTTTAAGCACTTGTGTGTATGTGCGCGTGAGTCTCGGCGTAGGCGTGTGTGTGTTTTGGTTGGGGTGTCAGTCTCAGGGCATTTCTCTTTTCTTTTCTCAGGCCCCTTCGGGAAAACCGAGAAAGATGGAGCCACTGCGGCGTGACGACAGCTGGCAGCGCTCGCTTGGCGGGTCGCCTGACGGACGGGGTCACGTGCCTCCTGCTTTCCCGCCCTTTTTCTTTTCCTTTGTTCTTCTCCTTCAATTCGCCGCTTGTCAGCGCCGTCAAAATTGTTTTCAGACCCTTAGCTGCTCGGGCTTTGCAAGTAGTGCGGAAATTCGGTAAAACTTTTGTCGTATCGCTCGCCTCCTGTCTGCGTTGTTTTTTTTTTGGCTCCTGTTTTTGTCTTATTTATGTGTTCTCAAGCATATTTTGGACGAGATGAAAAGGTTTGACAAGATTTACAACGTGGTAAATTTTTATTGCGGAACAAATTTGTTTATTTATCTCGTTTGTTTTATTGCTCTTTCTTATATGTATGGACAAATAGTTTAGATTGTTGCTTTCGAATTTAGTTTTTCAGAGTCCAGACTCTAGAGGCATTTTCAGTTACATGTGCACTACTTTAAGTAACACCTAATTGTTTTGAAAAGAGCAAAAAACCATTACCCCGCTCACCAACGCTCAGTGACATGACCGTGCATAGCGTGCACAGTTATAGCTTCTTAATTTAGCGCAGGCAATTGCGTTTAATGTTTGTTTAGATAAGCGAAAGCTAGTCAGCTCCAAATGGCGTCTTGTGTCTCTGCTGTAAAAGAGAAACTTAGCTAGTGCTGTACCACGGCTCACCTACGGTCCTTTTGCTACACGTGATACAAGCTGCGGTGCGCCAGCTTACTCGGCCATCGATCCCCGTTAGGGAAAGTATTATGTTTATATCAACATACATCGCCATCCTCCAAAAAGAGGCAAAAAGGGCCAAGCCCTGAGGTGCCTTTCAAGATCAGCCCTCTCATACGTTGTTTCGTACCAATACATGGCTTGCACTGACGTCATATCGCGCATTTTTAACCCCCATGTAAGAGAGAAAAAATTTCTTTTGTAGGAATTTCGAGTGATGGGTTAATCTTCTATAATCTTCAGGGAGGAGAGTAGCGACGTCTGTGCAAATCTGGGAGAAACAAAAGAGGGTCGTGGTAAGAAGGGAGCTGCTTCTTCCCCTCTTCTCTGGTGGTCTTTGGAGCGATCTGTGAACAACGTCAGGTGAAAGCCATGTATAGAAGGCATAGACGCGTGGTTGTTTGGTGAAACAGTAGAATCGTCAAGGTTACCGTCATTCGTCTTTATATTAATGCGTTGCGCTCTAATTTACATCACCAATAGTTTCTGAGATATTAACGATGGCCTAGCAATGAGCCCTACACAGTCTTAAACTGGGTCTATGTTTCGAAATATTTCCACCCCGAACTTCAAATTGTCCATGCATATTTTCTAAATAATGTGGCCCTGCACAAACGCATGTTTTGCTGTTATGTATGCCGGGGTCCGGTTCTCGCCTTTTCCAGGAACATTTTGTTCTTACGTATAGAAGAGATCCTCTCGTTAGACGTTCTACGAAGACGGACGCTATAATTTGATTTGCGTACCCTTGCTCGTTCCGAGTTGCAAAAGGAAACTTCCTAGATGTTCTTCGTTCTGGTCTCGTTTGCTTAATTAAACAAAGAACGTAAGGCGACATACTTGTGTTTGAGAAACGACCAGAAACAAAAGCCCCGCTCAAAATAATGTGTTGCTTATTTCAATAACCAATTCGTAAATCCTCGCAATACAGAATCCAACGTAATTTGGTTGTATACGGAGAAAAGTAGCGGGCACCGTTGAAATGATCCTCGCCCGATTGAATGACGATGTGTTTCTTTCTTTACCTTCGACGCAGTTGAGTTCTTTCGAGCGTAATCTGGTTGAAATATGTTAGCCGCTTTGAGGCAGCAACATTCTCAAAGTAAGAAGTATAATTCGTCAGTTCGTTGTCGCTTGTGACGTGTATCGTTTTCTCAGACATGCCCATTTTATGCAACAGATGCACACAGCCAATAAGATCAGTAGGCGCTAATACGTCCTTGCAGTTGAATAAAAGTGTTTGCGAGAAAGATTGAGGGCACGTTAAGCCCACATTTAATTTATTAACATCTCAGTCAGTTAAAACCCAAGTAGAACTAGAAGTTTATTGCTCGGAGGGAACTATTTTAAGAGCATGGCCTGTATTCCATGAGGGGTCATATTCATCAACGTGGTTTGAGAGAATCAAAGTGTGGGAATATCAAAGGAAGAAGGAGGAAGAGATAATGTGGGTGAAATATCTGTTGTTCCAAGAAGAAAACACTTCTGGATTATCTCAAGAATCCATGGCGACCCGGATATAGCACAATACAATATGGTATCTATTTCAGTGAAAGGCATGACGAATGGTGTGTGACAAGTTGCTTTTTATCACAATGAGGATTGCGCTCCAACCTACTCGTCGCCGCGTGAGTGCCCGACTAAAGCTTAAGGGCATTGAATTAACGGCTATTGTTTTGACTGCCGGGGTCACGTAAAAAAGTTTTCACCCCCCCCCCCCACGTGAAACTATGGGAACTGCACGACAGCGCTAAGCTTCAGAAAGCATGATACGTGTATTGCAATGTTGGTCCAGAGAAGGGTGACGTCGGCTTTTAAAGTTCAAGTTCAACAAACACATAAAAACTTGAGGTGTGTAAATGCAGCAAATAAACGTTTTTAATGCTGAAGTATCTACCGGTAAAAATATAACTCCCTCTCGTGACATCGTTGGCGACTCTTCCTTCACGTTTATTTCTCTCGCGTTCTTCGTGGTAATCTCATTTTCCTTCAGGGCAATCACTAATATGGATGAGATATTCTGTTTCTGTACACATACGTGATCAATTTTCACCTTTCGGCTAAAACAATGAAAATCTTGGCGTACTTCTTGCCAAACCTTACATTGGCGTTAAGCGACAACGGGGCGAGGAAAATACATTGGCACGGAGGTCCGACCTCCGCATGTACATGGTGTGGCCGTAAGGACTAACACATTTGGCGCGCGTTGTAAAATTCGAATTCCAAACGTACATACCTGAAATTTGGCACACGAACGTAGTTCTGCAAGAAGTTTTATGTATATATATTTTTAGAGCTCAAATTGGAGGTAGTGAAATAATAAAAATAAAGTAAAATCTGAGGCCGCGTATTCTCTATGTACTACATCAGCCTCTTTGTCGTCTGCACACCGGTTTACGAGCTTGTTCCGGGTTGGGTGGCTAAACGCAAAAACGCTAAAAGCAGATGCTGGCGGTAGCAAGATAATCGCGATAATTAATACGTTTAACCAAATATACGAGCTTGACCATCTGGAAGCAAGCTCACTAACCAGTGTGGTAAAGACAGATACCCGGTATAGGGCATGGGGCTTATTTTTAATACTTTACCAGCACTGATTTGAGCTTTAAAAAATTATACGTAAAATCTTTTGAGAAACAACGCTCGCGTGCCAAGTTTCAGGTATGGGCGTTTGGAACTCGAATTTTCCAAGGCGTGCCAAATGCGTTTGTCCTTACGGCCACAACCCTGTATGTACCATCGGGTTCAAATAAAATGCGAACAGTGTCGGAACTTCGAGCCCACTATCAGCGCAGCTTCGAAACTTGGGTTGTGCTTGGCGAGGTTCAAACACATCGGAGTAGGACACAACCTCGCAGCGCCCTACTCTGCAAGCTGTGCCGGAAGTGTTCGCATTTCATTCGAACCCGAAGGTGCAACGAACAAGACTTCTTTTAATCTTATTATCGTAGCGCGGATCGCGTTTAAAATGCAATTTTTTTTCGCTTTGATTAGGTACTGTGGGACACGAGGGTGGAACATGGCGGGGCGGAGGGCACATGACAAGAGGTTGGCCGAAGAGGCACGAGCTGGCATGGGACAGAGCGTGCTGCCCGAGGCTGGGGCCGGGCCGGAACAATAAAGCCGTTCTGGTCCATGGCGATCCCCGGAGCGGTCTCTACCAGCGAGGTTTGGACTAGGACCGGCGGAAACGGTGAGCCCTGGCCATACCGGCTTAGGCCATGATGATTTCTTAGTGGTTCTGCCACGAGACTCGGGCCATGATGGCTCAGCTCGGAACAGCTAGCCTATGCAACGCTGGAGTGGAAAACGATCCGCAGGCATGGACACGAACTAAAACTACAATCTCTGAACGAATGAAGACAACCTGGGCTGGCAAGCCCGGACTGCCAACTCTCGAGGATGGGCAACCGGGATGTACAGAAAACCCGTTCGCTGTCTTCTTGGTGTGTTGTGACACTCCTTGGGAGACGAACGAAGCACAAACCGATCGGTCGGTGATTATTATGGAGCGATGCCAAAGTATGCAGAACAGAAATTCTACATGGTATCTAAAAAATAATTGAGTGTTTTCTCTCCACAAAATAAACTACTCGTCGACAACCCTAATTCTCTGTCAAGGGTAGCGGTAGCGGTTCGGACCGGATGCCAAAATTTCAGAACTAACCGGTACTTTATTCTAATGTTATATAAGCGAAGACCACCGTAGTGAATACCGCTGCTAAGTCTGACCCCCTTCTTCACCCTCTTTATCATCACATCATCATCGTCATCACTAATACGATTCGTTTGTACTTATACCATTTTATCGTCATTAGAAGCGGCTCCGCTGGCCTTTAGCGCATGGGGGATTTCTCTTTGTTCGGCGACACGGCTCTCCTGACCTGAAATTAAGATATCATATGTATATCATATCATATAAGTAATGGTCTGCAATTTTCAGCTGGATAACGGTCACCGACAAAACCATCGAAAACAAAAGTGTGAATGGCGTCAGCTACCAGAAAAAGGCCCTATTTTTCCAATAAAAATTGATAAGATAACGATTCGCTCTGAAACTTTGTTTCTGGTCCAGACTGCTAGACTTACATTTATGTAGAGATTGGGCGTTCGGAAAAGCATAATTTATTGTTACGGTGCAAAAAAAAACACAAAGAAAAGGCTGCACTGAAGTTTGTTTTTAGAACACCCGATAGATTTCATCGAGTGGCCGCGAGCTCAATGTGGAAATAGGTGCTCAAGCACTTTTAGTACGTAGAGAAGTAAATGTGTTCTAATATGAAACAAATGTTCAGAATTCCTATCTGAGACACCAAGTGAAGTGAGTGAAACCTTTCGATTCTGTCAAGTCCATGTACGTCGTTATCTGTGGCCTATATATGTACAAGAGGCCCCAGCGTACGAAGGAGTGTACAAAATCCGAGAACGAACAAAAATGCGTAGGTTATTCTAACGACGTGCTGGTGTTCTTCCTTGCCCGCGTAGCGTGTGCAGCGTTCACGCTTAATTAAAATATGTCGTGCCTACCGGAGGCAAACTTTTATTAATAAAGTCCGCGAGATGGCTGGGTGGGGCGCGTCGAGTATTTTCAAGGCTGAAAAGTCGATCGCTTCATTGTTTTTGTTTTAAAATCCACTTCTTTTTCTTCGTGAATTATGTTTTACTTTTCTTTTTAAAAGAAGCAGGCAACCTGCTGCTCCTCTGGAAAAAAAAGATACCGAAAAGAACAAAAAAATATATTTTGATTTATTATTAAGAAAGGCGGCAATAACGGGAAAAAAATGGTGCGTATAAGTGCGTGCATAAAAATAATATTAGGGGAAAAAAACGTAATGAAGATTATATCGGTTCCTCAGATGTTAAAGTAAAGCCGTTAAAATAAAGAGCATTCGCTAGTCGAAAGTAGGTAACTGATATTTATTGCTGAGCCTGGATATCGGTCCGATGAAAGAAAAGAGAAGTTTTCCCTACCCGAGTTCAGTTCAACATTTATTTAACCAATCAAATAGCCCCACGAGTGTCATCGACAATGCAACAAAGCGTAAAGAAAACACGTTTAAAATTCACAAAAACCCCAACGACACTTACCTCTGGAGAAGTATGATTTGAATAAACGTTTCGGTGAAGTAGAATTATTTCTAAACTTCAAGACACATGTTCGGAAGTGGTATCTGAAACATGTTTTGATAACCCTTTCAGAGTTAATATTTTTAGGTATTTACTGGCATTTTTTTTTTTGAAGTTTACAAAAAGAAGCGCAATTATTTATCAGACCCTGGATAGGTTATGTTGAATACATAAAATTAACTCAAAAGAACTCAAATGTTGTGTCGAAGCAAGATTTTATTTCGAAGTCTTTGTAGTGCATCTGAATATTGAAAACCTTTTCATTTAATTGCATTATAATCGCAACAATACTTCTTAAAAGTTCTCGTCAAGCTAAAGCAAATTCAGCTGGGTTTTTAAATCTTCCACAGTGTTACAACGTATACGGGTAAAGTCTAATTAAATTCACTGGTACATAAATATGGAACTTATGGTCAGTTAAACTTCGAAACTCGTATAACATTAGTAAAGCCCTGAAGCCCCAACTATCTTCTCTTTTCTCCCTAAATCATGGTCATCTCATGGCCAGTGCTTTCGTTTAGTTAATTAATATAGCTCTAAATAAATTCTGTCTCTATTCTGTTAAGTAGCTTTTCAGTTTGTCTTTTAATTCACATGCTAAACGCTCTGCATCTTAGGTTATAGTTTATTGTTTTGTTTAGTTTTTCAATCAATTCACATACCCAAAGGTTGATGGCAATGAGTCCATCAGACTTCTCAATTCTTTGTATGTGTTTTCTGAAAATAAAATAGAACTGAAACAGAATGAGAGCGCTCAATGCGACACGCATGAGGTAATTTTTTGGGTGAACGTTTTTTTCATAAGTACTTTAGTACTTACGGCTTTGCATTCGAGGTATTCATAGAAACGCCGCGTCACTAGTTCACACAATTGAAGGAATCCTCGGGATACACCGGATAACAAATACTCAAGGGCATGCCCCTGCAAAGCGTGCTTCTCCTTCGTAATAGTCTTCATGGGGTAAAGCCCGTTTTACAAAGCTCATGACCTTTGCGTAGCGTGGATGGGGTATTCCGACGGAAAGCTCGACTTGCCTCGCATGCGAGCTGTCAGCTTTGATGTAAACGAGTTCTTCGACGACTATGACGATCTCCAAGTTACATTGCAAGATAAATTAGTTGCGTTCAAATCTTGATGCTAATTTAAGGTGAAGTATGCCGCCTTTTCACATTAACGACTGCTTTGAACGTTTTGCTCCCAAAGATGTCAAGCAACGTTGTTAAAAACTTTATAATTGCAATTTTTCTTAAACGTTTTATACCAATATCTGTGGAAAAAATCTGAAGGACAAGACGAAAGAGAGCTTTGATAATACAGATTAACTATCTATATGTTTTTTTTTCAAAGATATTCACTGCATAACCGATTTGATACTAGGGGCTTTCACATGGACGTTTAGGTGGTTACTGTTACCGATGTGATACGCGAGACTGTGGAATAAAGACTTTTTTCAATCAACCACATTGCACTTATGGTGCTCTTCCATTTAACAAACTATAAATTTTTGCTTTGTTTTATATTTTGCCAAAAATGATACTGTCGTTGCGGCTAGATGAAAACGCAAGGTATCAACTGTGCGATTAATAATATATGTTGGTGATCCACGTACAGAAAACTAATATGTATAACCGTTTCTTAAGAGTCATTTTAAGTAGAACAATCACGTAAGAAAACAAGTCTTACTGGTGTTACTGTGGTGCGCCTGTCGACTGGCTACAAATTGACTCGATTTTACGAATTACTTTATTTTAATTGCGAAAAAAGAGCGCTGAAGCATACTCAGTATGCTTGGCACACATCAGGATGCTGCACCAATTAAAACCGTGTGAAACTAAGTGAGCCACTCAAAAGGGGTTCGCTCATTTATCTTTCAATCCTTTTGTTTTCAAAGAGTCGATATTTGTTTCTTACCGTTTTCTTTTCTTGCTTTCTTTTAAATAAATGGTAGGCTCGTTGAGGTACAGACTTGGAAAGATAATTCATCGTCCTTAATTAAGTGAATGTATTAGAACAAAAGGGGTATCCTCACTTATTAACTATAAAATAACCTTACAATTTGCAGCTAAACGTTCGCGGCCAGCATTAAAAATAATTGCTACAGGCTAAAGTTGTGATCTTAAACCAATCCATACAGTGATGCCCGTAAAAAGACAAAAAAATGTTTTCTACTTTTCATCTGCTAGCGCCTAACTTGCGTTATAATCTGGCCGGGCTTAGGGAATGACAACAAAGAAATTACTTATTTTCACAAAAAAAAAAAGACAGAGACAAAAAAGAAGTTTTAAGATGACCGTTCGTGCGAATGTTGAAGTGTGAACAACCAGGCCTTGGCTGAAATATTAACGTGTTTATTACTATAGTAAACGACTAGTTAAGAAACGCAGAACGTTATTGCAGTTGTTCGTTATCTTCAACACAGAACAATTCTCCACCCAGCGAGGTTTCAGCATCAGGCAATAAGAAGGTCTAGACATAAAATCGCGAAGCAAAGGGCGTGAACATTATCATCCACGCCCTCCGTTTCTTAAACTACCTGCGAATATAATTTTCTTTCGTGTACAAATGCATAGTGTTTGGCCCTGCGTCTCTCCTGACAAATTCTCCTACCTTTCGTGTCGGACGCAACACACAGACACACAAAAAAAACTCGCAGTAATAATTTGGTAACGTATTCTATTAGGTACTAAGCTGACGTTGTCTTTTCAAGCGACACTTTATTTGTACGCTTCTGTATATCGTACTGTGTGCCGGATTTGTTTAACTTAATTTTGCATCCAGCAACCGCCATCTCGCTCGTTCGTTGGCGAGCCGCGAAGTGCGGCATCTCGGATTGGATGGCGACAGTGGCGGAAACGGCAGCAGTGTGCCTAGATCTGAGAGTGCTTCCAGCTGCTCGATTGAAGTCACGTGATTTACGGGCCGCGTTCGGAACACAAGCTGTGCAGAGGAGCCAGAAGCGTCCATCGTTCGCAAGCGTCTGCGACCTTTGCTCAGCCTTTGAGCCTGCTCTCCTCCCTCCCAACGCGGCAACTCCCGGATGCGCAATTGTGACCAATCTTCGCAGGAGCCTTCCGTCATTAAATTGGAAACGCTCTTTGTGGTTTTGTGTTGTTTTCTCTCTCAAATCTAGGCTCTCTAACAACCCGCGGCCACAGCGGCTGCGGCGGCTGTGGCGGTAAGAAGCCCCGGTCCAATTTCCCTCCTGGGTTTGACGCCCAGGCCCGTCGCAGGACGACGACGACGTCACTTTGTATTTTGGCAGCTCGTTGGGCGGAGGCGCTGCTGCGTGTGTTGCTCGGCCAGACGACCGGTTTACTCGGCGCTACGACCCGGCGAGATGGCGAGCCTGAGAGAACTCGGGGTTTGGGTTTGCGCCCTTTTCTTTTTTTTACGAGCGAGCTGTAAAACAAAATAGAAGAAGGAGGGGAGAAAACGCGGCCGGTTTGACGAAGTGCCGTGAGCCAGTAAAACGACACTGAGACTTGCCCCCTCTCCCTCTTTCGCGTCTCAGTGCGACCGCCGGTTTGGTTTGCTGCCTAGTCTGCGTTGCATCTCGACATGAACCGAAGGCAAGGCACGCCGTCTGATACACGTTCCTGAAAACGCCATGTCACGGCCCGTTTTGATCCCGCGATTGGCTTAGTTTGACTGGAAATAGAACCAACGTTGTGCCTTCTCGACAACTAATTGGTATGTTTTCAAGGAGAACAGCAATAACATGGCATATCCACGAAACTTGATTGACTAGGCTAAGCTGTGTCATGGCCCATTTGGGAACTACGGATGGCTCACACTGGCTGAAAAATCAAAGTGTCGGGCCGCATCTTTGGCAACTAATTCGTCAGTCTTCACGAAGAACCACGGTGGCTCTGAGTATTCAAGAAACTTGATTGTCTCGGCTTGGCTGCACAATTCTGTTCGGTCCAACTGCGTGTGCAAGCGCCCAGTATTCCCACTCTGGGCCGTCTCTCAGTCTCATGTCCTTCTTTGTCTCTCGGGGCGTGTAAGTTTTATTTGTATCCGGTTTTCGGTCGTGGGTCGTAAAACAGCGAAACCCGGGGCCGTGGTTTTGAGGGCGACGGATGGTTTTACTTCGTGCATGTTGGTTTGTGCGTCTGTTTGGGTGGGGGCTACGACGCTGGTGTTTTACGCTCTGCTCAGGCACTTTCTTTGTTCCAGTTAATTTGGTTGCTCGGGCTGTTGTTTGCTTGTTTGTTGCTGTGTTTGTTTTTTTACTCTTTTTTGTGTGTGTTGCCACTATATGTTCAATTGGTAAATTTTCTTGAATTCCCGCTTCCAGAGGGTGCGGATTGGGGTTGCGTTGTACGTTTACTTTTTCGTTTGCTCTGGATTCTGTCGGTGTGATTGTTCCAAAAACCTGCAACCTTTAAATTTCACGTGAACACTGTTGCTTTCTAAAGTATGGGCCCGCTTTAGTAGGCAAGGAATTGAACTTGGCAATATATTGGTGAGCATCTTATGGGAAAATTTTATTTCAAATGTTTTTTTCGAGCCAAATTGTCCGCGACAAGTGCTAAAATTTGTTGAGGTGATGTTTTCTTTCACGTTTATTTTAGTGAGACTAGAAATTTTGTATACGTCTTCACTATTGTACAAATTGCATCAATATGCTACTTATTTTGTATAGCGTTAATTCTCTTTTGTAATTTGTTTATTATTTATGTAGTGCACAAGTCATGTTTTATTTTTGTATAATTTCTTTGATGCCTGCATCGCGGCTGCTCGTTTAGGTGACTGGGGGCTTGTCAAGCTGTTTTTCACGCCTTTTTTCCCCTTGTCACCTTTTCAACATTGTTTTTGTTGAAAAAAATAAAGGTACTATTATTATTAGTTATAATGCAAATAAATGCAAAGGTGCAAGCAAGCTGGACAAGAATGACGAAAATAATCCCTGGAGAAGGGATTATTTTCGTCGTTCTTGTCCAGCTCGCTTGCACCTTTGCATTTAATTGCATTATAATTATAACCTTAAAATTGCAAGCTTCACCCTTGTTGGTGTTAGACTGGTGACAGCTGATAGAACCTGTTTGCTCTACTGACGTCTAACCCCTGGTTAGCTCAGTTCGTAGAGCGCTCCACTTGTAATGGAGAGGTCCCGGGTTCGATACCCGGACCAGACGGATTTTTTCGGTCGCTCACCAGTCACCTAGCTGTGTTTGGAGATTTATGTTTGTCCTTTGTTCCCCTTCTCCAGAGATTATTTTCGTTATTATTAGTATTAGTATTATTATCCTGAGCGCTGTTGGCGACACTGCGAAATTCAAAATGGTCTGCTTGTTTGAGGTCCGTTACCCGGTACCCATGCCACGTCCTATCGACGCACTGTGTCGAAAGGCAAAGTGGAAATGCCCGTCTTTTTTTTCCGAAATAAACGTGACTGTGCGTGGAAGATAAAGACGGAAAAGTAGAAAGGACAGAAAACCAAATAAACGCAGAAAAATCGGGGAATGTGAAGAGTACAAGGCCATGCTTGCTAAATTAAAAGGAGTAGTATTCGTTTTATGAATATTTTGGCACACTGTTTACCAAATCTCCAGCAGATGAAAGAACAAAAACAATATTGATATAGTATGTATGATGCTAAAAATTATCATAGAACAGCAGGGCATCTCTTTTTGTTTTTGAGCTTCACGTATTTTTTTAACAAAAAAAAAAACCATGAAAGCTATACTAATGCGGTGTGAGTGAATTATATGTCCTGGGAGACAAACTATAGGGTTCTCAATCACACAATTACTTGTCAAAATAAGTTAAATTGGTAATACACTTTTGAAAAAGTTGAATCGTTTGGACTTTAATCTTAAACTTGCTGAGCGTCCTCGAAAACCACTGAATAAGTAAACTTTAGACATATTTCGGGCATGAGGAAGCGCATTGGAGCGCTAAATTTACCACTCATGAAGTGGGCACAACGCTGGTGGCGCGAAAACTCGGATAATCAAAGACGGAAAAACCGGGCGAGGCGTTTTCGCTCCACTAGCCTTGCATACGTTCCACGAGTGGTAACTTTCGCCGACCGCCGCTCTTCCCACGGATCCAGATCTTTAACATACTCATTTAGTGGTTTTCAATGACGCCTATAACGTTTCCGATAGGAAGCGTATTATTTTCGATAATTAAAAGGTTAATAGACCGATTTCACTAGTCAGTTTGACTACCGTAGGGTGCCTTCATGTGGGCTTTGTTTAGGGTGGAGACATCTGGCCATTTTGTCCCACACTTTTATTTTTCTTTTTTGTTCAGAAGCGCGTGAAAGAGCGTGTCCCGGCACGCGTTTGTGGCGCTGACTGTGCTATGGCGACATTTTGTTTTCGTCGATTTATTTGTATTTTACCCGTGAGCGCGTGCTGTCGGCATCGGGTACTACAAAGGGTGGCATCACCCTAAACAGAAGGACGTTGAGGCACCTGAGACTACCCCACCGCTGCCGCAAAGCATCGAGGGAACTTTAGTCTTTCTGCACGTGCGACAACCTCGCTTGAGGTCTGCGCGTGTGGAGCACTGAGACGGCACGAGCCTGCTCGTGCACTGCCGTTGCCTCCTGTGAACTAAAGTTATGGCGGCGTCACGCATGCGCCGAACGCTTGGTGAGATCGGTCTATTACTAAATCTTAGTTCATTATCCTAACTATCATGACAATTATCTTCTATATTACCTCCCTCTGGACGTAATAACTCACTAGCACAAACCGTATTAGTGTAGCTTTCGCGGCTTTTTAAAACCAGCATTGTAAATCATTAGATATGATCGTGTATATGATCGTAATATTTAATATAAATAAAACTAAATACATCTCAATCCCACAAGATACGCCGACAGTAAACGCATATACAACAGGTAGTTTTAGCGGTGCGTTTTCGCGGGCTAAAATAGCCACGAAACGGCACCTAGTCCGACCTGAAGAGGTTGCTTCGAAGTCACAGCGCTTGCTCATGACATCAATGCGGACCCGTGCGGCAACGCTATGCTAAAGCTGCATAATTACTATAAAACTTTATTTCCTCCCGGTTTGTTGGGGCTCCGGTTTTCAAAATATCGTATACCGGTTCAGCTTTCCCCGAAACAGACTTCGTCTTGAGACAAACAGGCCGTTAAAAGTTACTAAGGTAACAAAAATAATGATCGTTGAAGATATAAAAATTGTGCGAGCTTTTTTTAAAAATATGTTTTAGTATAAGAATTAATTAACTCCTCGTCTGAAAGTGCAAACCAGACACTAAACCTACTTAATACACAGAGAATTTAATATATTAAAAGTCGCCATAAACAAATCGCAAAAACAAATAGAATCTGGAAAGATACACCAATTTAAGTATTCACATACGAGGAGCTAGCTTGATTATTGTGAAAAACATTATTAAAGTTAGGCTCTGCTTATGTTTAGTTATTTAGTTTTTTAGACCTTCTGCCGTAGATCATTACAGGAAGGTATATGATACAACCTAAATATACATTTCGTATCTCCATAGACCCAAGCAAAGGTAAAACAAAACAACATTGAGCTGCTTATTTTTTATACCCGATAAGTGCCATTAAGTTTAAGGCTGCCTCATGTTATGTTATATTTTCAGAGGAACGAGTGTGGGACAAGATAGTGTCTATTACACGAACTTTCCAATTATTTTCCGTCATAATCATTCGAGATACTCAGGACTGCCAAAAGGAAAGTAGCCTTGCAGTGCCTGCTGATTCACTGGTAGCATTAGCTATGGGGGACATCCACATTGGATTAAGAATTTTTTCCCCGTAAGTAAATCAACGCTGGAGGCGGGAACACAGACAGTGATAAGACACGTGAACAAACAAACGGCAAATAGGACCAGCGTTGTAGAAACACAAAGCACTTGAATAAATTTTGCCATCGACCTTATTTATAACTTTTCTCTCCGAATATGCTGAACTGTTGTGTACAAGCAGGTTTAGTGCTTTCTTCCAGGGATATTACTTGCGTGCCTGCCTTTGATTAGGCTTTCAGGTCCTGTACTACGACTTACTTTAGGCTCGACCGCAGCCAGCGCTACAGACCGGGTGGTGCATTAATGATCGATTCAAGAAACATCAGTATAGTGTTACAAAACAAATCTCCGGTCATCTGGGAATTCATTGCCGTTACTGTGGATGCGCCCCCGACTACCAAAAAAGCAAAATACTCAAAAGAAACGGTAACGAGCAAACTCGAGAGATAATAGAGACAAAATAAACAAACTCAAAGACAAATGTGTCAGCATGACCTCCGCTGGTCTGTCCGATAAAACGATATTTGTTTTCTTATTGCTGCATGTTAGGGACCGACCATGACACAGCACTGTATAATATAATTAATAAGATGATGGACCCCTATGTATTTTTGTGATTTTTATTTCGCACTTTGTTTATTTGGCTCTTGCCCATGGGCATACTATCATAGCCTCTTCTAAACTCACAAAGCCTGGCAGTTCGACGACGGAGCCAATGAGTGCCCGGTCGCAGACTTGGAGCTCGAGGATCTTGTAGCATAGAGCATCAAAGAGCCATTTCTCGGGGAACCTGAACGTTAGCGCACAGCTTTTGCAGCGGCGAGGACCCGAAACACACTTGTTCGGTTGGGAGAAGTGTGTTTCGGCGTCTTGCCGCAGCGGGCGCCATTCACGTGGCTCTTCTTTCCATCTGTTGTCTGCCGCTCCACCTTTTCCATTTCGGCGGCCGCTTCTCGTGGCGATCTGCCAGGCTTTGTCAGTATATAGAAGGCTATGATCATATATACTGGGGTGGTGGAAAAAGCTTTCAGTTGATAGTCAGCGCTGTCGTCATTGTCGTCTTTACTTTGTCCTTGTTTTGTCTTGCTGTTCTAAACCAAGATACTCATCAACCCACAAGCCCAAACATACCCTTTAGCAAGTCCTTTCATAAGAACCACAAACTTGCGAGAAGCGCCATTCAAAGGATGAAAAAATAGTTCCTCACCATTTGCCACTCAAGCTTTCATAACGTTAGCCATGGCAGCTGAGGAGGGGAGTTGTATTTCAACCTTGAAAGGAGACAGGGTGGGCAAAAATGAACCACTTGGATATGGCGACGGCATGGACTTGAAGGCCTTTATCGCAGGATTCTTTTGTTGGCTCAGAAAAACGTGGATAGCCGTCCGAACATCTTACAGAAGTTACTACAGGGCAAATGTTACGTTTGTGCGCGCGTTAACAGTTATATATTGGAGATATTGTTTACTGTGTACACACTTTCAATTAATCCATCCGGAGTAGATGTCCGTCCGGGCAAGCCTAACAGCCTCCGACCTTGGTGGCACTTTTCGTGAGTCTTGCCGTTCCGCTAACTGTCCGTGTGGGGCTTTCTTTAAACATAAAAATACGTTTTAATTCGGGCTGCCAACACAGAAAGTCAAAATTTCCCTAGAGAACGCCTGAAATTTCCCTATTTCTGCCATGATTTTTCTTGCGTGCCTAAATAATTACATAATACTAAATATTCGTTGTTGTTTTTTTGCACAACTTTTATTGTTACTATAAGAGATGTATTATGTTGCCTTTACGCCTCACATACGTTGCGCGAAAATGAGTTCATCGGGTCGAAACCGCGGCCAAAGCAAATCTGGCGAGGGCAATCGTTACCTGGATATTCATACTGACGAATGAAATTCTATCTTCACCTTAGATGTTATGCACGCCATCATAACATGGTACTGCCTAATAACTTCAATATCCAAAACAAAAGGTGTAACACAAGCGAGAGTTCTCGTACTCGAACACAGGGAACACGACATACGCTAACTACCATTTCGTGCACGGCCCTTTACGATATATTATTAGTCATGGTAAGTCTGCACCTCCAGACATCGCAGTATTTTTTATGTACTCAGACTTTCTTTTTCGGAAAGGCACAGCGGGGCTCTCAGAAGCTTCTGCTTGGCTGATCTCTTTTCCCATAGCTTTCACGGGGCGATAAAATTGAATGAAAATTGATTTTGCCGAAACAATTGCTCGAGTGCTCCACAGTGTTTCCAGATGGTTGCACAACAAACCACCAAACGGCTGGAGGTAATAGCCTAACTGTAGCCAAAGCCGCTAAACTTCGATGTAATCTCGAAATAAAATCATAATTGACGTATAAAGTTTCAGATATCTAAGGTGATCGAAATTTTTTTCAAACTAGCAAGATTTCTCTTATTATTACATAGACCTGAATATTACCTTAACCTAGGAAATTTTCTTCGGGTTGGCAGCCCTGGGTTGAGTGCTCTGACTGCCCAGCACGGTGATGCTTTTTCTACGGACCCCTCCAAAATTGCATGGCACACTAGATGAGCAAACCGAAGATGGGTGCTCTAGATTAGAAAGAGGATGATCGATTTTGGCTCTTGGAGGCGGCGTGCTAGACCCCCTCATCTCTTTCTACTCCGCTTTCACGCACGCTTTCAAGATTAGTGTTATTTCCCTTAACGAATTGGAGTTTCTTCGTTTTTAATATAACTTGGTTAAAAATGTGTCACGATATTCCACAAACTTCGCTCTGGCGTTTGCGTTCGAGGCTTTTAAAATTAATTATTAGCATGTTATCTGCGAAAATGACAAGTTAGGCATTTATATACCTTATGCGGGTGCGTCTGATAATTGGATGGCTTGAAGTCGTGAATGGAATAATAGAGTTTTATATTTCGTTCTTAGTCCAAACGAAGCCGAAGCTACGAAGCAATGAATCAAGTAGCGTCAAAAGCAAAAGTCACTAGTCTTGTTTTTTTAAATTTATAATTGATTCAGCGATGATAGAACACGTGCAGAAATTTGACAAACACCACGAGGTGCGCTTTTCACAGATTTTGAATGGTTCCATCAATCGTTCCAATATCTCCGATAACGATACCCGATAACCGTACGATGCACACGCAAAGGCGTCGGCGAAGTATCCGGTATCGGTATCGGAGGTGTCGGAACGATCTAGTAAAACTCCCTACAATCGGGTCATGATTACCATAATGAAGGACGACGAGGCCGATTACAACATGCACACATACACACACGCACACAAAAAAGGTATATTCAAGCATTAAAATTACAAACATAATTACAGAAGGACGCTTAAACTTTGACTTTAAGAGTGGAAAGCGAAAACCGTGAAAGCGTGTCTGCGTGGCCTAGTTTGTAGCGCATCTGGCTCGCAACCAGAGGGTCGTGAATTTGAATCCCGCCTAAAATTCTCCACAATTTTACGTTAAAACAAATTAATTAATTTATACGGTGAAAATATTTGGGACATCCGGTGCCCTTTAATTCGCATTACATATCATGTTTTTATCAATTTTATTATATGTGCGACGTCACGTTTCACGTGAGTGTTGTTGGTTGTTTGAAATTCCCGCGCGAGGTCATGTGTCTAGGACGTCATGACCCTATCGACCAATGTAAAAATGCTACGCGCCTTACGCTAGAAACTTGATGTGGCAGTTCAACATCAGCACAGTGTCTCGGGTACGCTGGTATTCAGGTTCTCGAGTTATGGGATGCCGAGGAGCTGGGGGACGTGCTTGAGGCCTGTGAATTTGAGTTGGAGCGTCGTCGGCGTTCGGTGGGAGTAGAGCACTATATAGCTCCTTCGGAGCAGAGTAGGCGCAATCTATACTTCGTTTCAGCTTGGGTCCAGACGCAGCCGATGCTACAAGCGCGAGCGCCGGGCTTTCAGCGTCCGTGCCAAGCACGCGCGCTGGTGCAGTGCAAGCACTGTTCAAGGCCACATGCTCGCGCTCGTAGCATTGGCTGCGTCTGGACCCAAGCTGAAACGAAGTATAGAACGCCGTCTATCGGCGACTAGCGGCGAACGCCCGGAGGTTCCAACTCCGGTCAGAAATGCATGGGGAACGTGAGAAAATCGTTGTTTCTTCAATGTTGTGGAGATGTACGGAACAACAATAGTTTTTGACATAATAAAGGAACATTTTAGAATCATTTGCGCTGAGTTGTGTGCCAAGTAAGGACGTAATTTGTTTTTAAAAATTTCATGAGCGGCATCATGCAGCAGACGACGCGGCGACGTCACAGCGTCCACGTGACCCGCTCCGGCCAACCCAAAGAGCCCATCTCCGCTGCGTGCAAAAATCGTCTGCTTCAAACGCCATTGCCTTGGAAATTGCCTTCTCAATATTTGCACACGCATCCGATATTATTAAAACTTTGATAAAGTGTTTAGTGCTTTACTAACTTCACGACAGACTAGTTTTGAAAAGTGTGAGCTCGCCGTTTATTTTTTAATTAGCCGTGTTGTGTCGATCTCCATGTATTCTCCCATAGGGCGGGCCGCCTCCTGGAACCCTGAGTACCACGTGACTCGCGCCGAGCTGCTCTGTCGGCCATATTGTCGGCAAAACACGCGGATCAAAGGATTGCGCTACTCTGCTCCGTAGGAGCTATATAGTGCTCTAGGTGGGACGCGTTTGGGGAAACAGTGCCACCGTGGCCGTGGTCTTTGCAGGATGCCCGGGGACGCGGACATTCACTTGGCGTAAAGTTGACGGTTTTGTTTAAGCCGTAGGTCAGGTCAGCTATATATATATATATATATATATATATATATATATATATATATATATATATATATATATATATATATATATATATATATATATATATATATATATATATATATATATAATATATAATACGGGCAGTACCCCTGGTAATGCAAAATCTAATATTTCCCGCTCGAGTCTTGGTTGCGCCGCTTTATCGCGGACGCTAAGCTGGAAGAATTTGATTGGAGGATAACAATTTGGGGAAAAAAATATAGCAAGAACGAGAAATCTACAAGAAAGGAATTCTTATTGTTTTAATGGGACGTCAGAACGCCGAGCTCTGATTGGTACGATTAGAGGGTAGACGTAAAGCTATAGCTGCCTTTGTCTGCACTGCACGGGTGCAATGCGTTAGAACGCAGAAAGCCGGTGTTTGGAATTCGACATTCGCATTGTAACGCGTTCGACGAGTGCAGTGGAAAGAAAGGCAGCTAGCTTTAGGTTTACCCACTAACCATTTGAACCAGTGTTCGGCATACTGACGTTCACGCGCTCTATTGTCTCCTTCTCTCCCTCGGTTATTCGGCGAACAAACAAAAAAGTGAGGTAGTTCTGTGCGAATATTCGAGCTTCAAATTTGATTCAAACAATCATTGACCCAATTAATAAATTCAGTTTTAAAATTTCTAGTATTCGATTTTTCGAATAATCCGACATACTCGCACTGGTGGAGAAAATCCGCGTTTCTTCGAGAACGCTCTCCATAATAGTTCTCGCAAATATTTGCTTAGTCTAAATTAAGCCTGAACTAAGAAATCTTTAGCTGGCTAAGTACTTCTAAAAAAGCAGTCCGTTTCTTCTAGTCCCGGTACGAATCAGTCACGATCGACGAAAACCCGTAAACCATGCAGGTCGTCATTTTTAATCGTTCCTCAGGTCACCTGCCGCCAGCTCCGTTCACCAGAAACCTCCCCCAGATTGTTACGTCCATAGCACGGCAATTAATTACCAAAATACGTATAACAGCGATTGTCAAAATCCTTCTCGTCCTCTAACCCAAATCAACGTCGAGCGTTGTGCCGCAGTTGGGTGGCGCGAGACCCGTCGCCCGAGTCAGACGGTTCAGTCATATTTATTCCATGCCGCCGGCTGTAGCACGCTGTGTAAGCATGCTGTGTATCCACGCCTGTACTTTTAAATGCACACGGGATTCTTCCTTCCGGTAAAGCGCTTGGGTAGCCAAGCACTGCAGTTCGTAGAGGGAGCCAGACGAACGACGAGGCTTCAAATACGTTTAAATTTATAAATGAATTCTGCGATGAAACCAGTGTTGCAGGCGTTACCAAAAAAAAAGTAACGAAAAACGTTACCCGTCATTTGCAAATAAAAGGAACGCGTTACCAACCTACGTTACATCAAAATAAAAGGAACGCGTTACCTAGAACGTTACCAAGAAAAATTAACGCACGTTACTCTTGCGTTAATCTGAATTTATAAATTAACAGTAACAGCGTTTTTTTGTTGCTCTTTCGAGGGGGGGGGGGGGTGGAAGGATATCAACATTGTTTATCGACACTAAAACAAAAGGCGTCGGCGTTTTTTTTTCTTTTTTTTTAGTCGTACTTTTTGCACGGGGAAAAGGCGGGCAATATTTTAAAGGCTTGTGGATTGAGTGCAATAATTAATGACTTGGCGCCATAAAAATATTAAAAACGAGACAGTGCAGTGCAGCATGGGTGACCCAGACGAATGGCACATTATACATTGTTTCCGCTTAAGTCCAGCTACGGCCGACGCTACGAGCTAATGGGATTAACCATCATAAGCGCAAGTCACTGGCCCTTTTCTGTCTATGATGGGTTCAGCGATGTTAGAACACGTACACAAACACGACGAACACCATGATGGTTCCCTTTTGACACTTTCAGATTTACCCATCAGCTCGTAGCGCCGGCGGCGTCTGGACTTGAGGTAAAACGAAATATAGGAACACACAAAACCTTTTTTTATTTCTGGTCTCGGGAAGAGGTTGTAACGAGTAAAGTAACTGCGTTACCACTTACTCGAAATACGTAACGTGCGTACGTTGCCCGTCACTGATTCGAGAAAGTGACGACTACGTTACAACGTTACCGGAAAAAGTAACGTGCTACCGGTAACGCCGTTACTTGTAAGGCGTGACCGCCAACGCCAGATGAAACGCATAATGTTTCGACCCCCCCCCGTCTCGCGGCATGCTTTGTGATGCATCGCAAGCGTAATTTCTTTAGTATAAACATATTGTTCGACCGGTCATTTTCCGATCTCTCTTCATCCATCCCTGTGATTTACTTCCCGAAAGTTGAACGCAAAATAAAAGGCGCATTTGTTAGAGTGTAGACGTGTGGTCGCTGCCGCTTTAATTAACGGCGTTTTTTGCTCACGCTAGCAGCTTTTCGTCTTCCATTTCTCGTGAGAGGATAAACACGTATGCGTTATTTTAGTCTGTGCATTGCGCAATAAAGTTTTTGTTATACGATAATTGATTTGACATGAGACTTGCTGGTCACTGTTCGACACTATTCGAGTCGAATTCAATTCGAGATAAAATGTCACTATTCGGGTAATCTTAGATTCTTCACATGCAGGCAACCGGCAAAACATTAAAAAAATTGACGTACCGATAATTTTTCCTGGAGCAGGGGAACAAGGGGGACAAAGAGCGAACAGAAATCTCCAGACACAGCTATGTGACAGGTGCGCGACTGAAAATACCAGCCTGATCACTGGCATCGAACAAGGGACCTCTTCAGTTCCACTGGAGCGCTCTGCCAACTGAACCAACCTGGAGTAAAGGTCGGTTCACACACCTGCTTGAGTCCAACCCAGTGCGACTAAAACGCCTATCGACGTTAATACTTTTACGGTTTGCTAGGCACCAACTGGCGTCGGCTCCAACAAGACGGGGTAAAAACCGGTTTTGTTGGAGCCGACGCATGTTGCCATAGCAACCCGCACGTCGCAACCGTTGGAGTTGCAATCGGTCGGACATCAACGCAAGTGGTGAATCGCCGTTTAGACGTCAGTAGAGTCAAACGAGTTTTAAAGGGATGACTGTACCAAACATTTAATGTCCACAATAATTGTGGCTCACGATCTTTCCACGAGCCAGCAGTCACCGGTGCGTGCGAGCATATGCAACGAAATATACCATTGCTATATTGACCCCAGCATCAAGGAGAATGCAGGGATTGGTGTTCCACGCGCCGCACGTGCTGCCCTCAGCAATAGTAAATTTTCTAAAGCAAAAACCTACAACAAATTGTATCTTGCACGCGCGTTCGTCAACGTTTTATTTTGGTTATTTACTTCGAATCTTTTATACGGGGAAAGGCGTGCGCGTGTGGCGCGTGGAACACCAATCCCTGTATTCTCCCTTGATGCTTGGTGTAATATAGCAAATGGTCTATTGACGTCATAATCCTCCATTCGCGCTTATGGTGAAAGCGAAATGTCTGGGCTCCGGGTAAAAGGAAGAATAAAGACGACCTTCTCATCTCCAGAGTGGGGTTCTGGTGTAAATTGTTGGAGTTTCATTGGTCTAACAAGCACGTAGCCTTCATTTAGGGAGATGAAAAGCCTGTCTTTATTCTCATTTTGGCCCGGAGTTCGCACATTCCACTGTCGTTTTAAGCGCAAATGGAGGACTATGACGTCAATTTCGCTGCTTGTGCTCACGCACACCGGCGGCTGCTGGCTGGTGGAAAGATCGTGCGCCACTTATTATGGACATTAAATGTTTCGTTCAGTATCCCTTGAACAGCTGAAACCAGTCTAACACCAACAAAAGTGAATGGCTTGCATTTTAAGGCTATGATGTTAATGGAATCAGTGCAAAGGTACAGCGGAACAGTGTGAGCCAAGGACAAACACAAATCTTAAAACACAAATTAATAATTGCTGCGCGGCTGAAAAAAAAAACGTTTAGTTCCTGGTACCGAAACAGAAACCTTTCCATTTTCAGTGGAGCGCTCTACATGGTTTGATACCATGACCAGGCAGGTTTTTCCAGTCGCGCACCTGTCACCTAGCTGTGTTTGTCCTTTGTCCCCTTTTTCCAGGGACTATTATAGTTTTCTTGTCCAGCTAGCTGCACCTTGCATTAATGGCATTAACATAATAACTTTAAAATGCAGGTCGTTCACCCTTGTTGGTGTTAGAGTGGTGGCATCCCATTAAAACCCGTTTGCTCTAGCGACGTCCGGAACTCCTGATTAGCTCAGGATGGAGAGGCACTCCACTGGCAATGGCAGAGGTCCCTGGTCCGATACCAGGACAAGACTAGCAGCTTTTCAGTAGCGCACCAGTCACCCTAGCTATGCTTGCAAGGCTTGTGTTTGGCTTTTGTGCCCCTTGTTCCTCTCTCTGGGGATCTATTATCGTTATTCTTTTTGTCCAGCTCGCTGACACCATGCAATAATTGCATTTACAACAATTTGACAGTTGCTTCTGGGTTAGTATAAAGAAAAGAGCAACAGATATATATATATATATATATATATATATATATATATATATACATATATATATACATACATGTATATATGTATGCACATATATATATATGTACGAAGAGTGCCTTTAAGAGTATCACTAGAATCAATTGCGGTTGAAGAACGTTGTGTGACTATTGAAAGAGGGAAAACGTGCATGCTGCAACAGCCGGAAGAAGCTTCGGTACACCTGTCCTGGTTGCTTAAATGTCCAATGACACGAAGGAAACAAAATCCGCCTTACTTGCAACTGTACCTTGAATATTTTTTTAATAATGTAGGAAAAAACTCCAATAATAGTCTATTTGGCACAAGAATCACAGTTTGATCCCCACTTTGTGACTGGGTGATGTGGAATAGCCCCCTTATATCTTCATGTAAAACTGACGCAAAAGTGTTGTGAAAATGAAGTTAGGTCTGCGATAAACCTCGTCGTACATCTTATTCTTAAGAAGACGTCCAAGAAGTGATGATGTGATTTCCTGCAGTAAAATTCTTGCCCCGAATTAATCGCGAGTTGTATTTACCGTACCTGAATTAGCCCTACTTTTGATCAAGTTCCCGTTCAATTGCTCAAAGGCTCGGAGCCTATAACTGCAATTTTTCTGCTGGCTGTGTGCTATATTCGATATCTCAACTCGTTATGCTTGCATGTGAAGCTGCTAGACTTATTGCACACATTTATTGTAAAGTAGGGGCCGAAGTTTGACACAAGTCTGCTGACCGCACCCCTCCGATCTCTCAGTGAAAATCTCAAAAATATACACCGTTCCAAGTTGGGCTTCTTGGGCGGCGCCATTTCAAATAGTGTAGCGCCGTCTAATCTCATCCGGCATTTGGGAGAATCTGAACTCGTCCGAATGACCGACCGCCATTACTGAACTGTTACCCCGATCAACGAGTCACACCGATCGCAGCTGCTTCTGCCGGCACGGCTGCTGCCGTATTCGGCGCCCTCGGCTCATCGTCTTCGTCCATGGAGCGAAAGCACTATCCCCTGAGTCGGTATGTCAGGCATGGGGAAAAGTGCATCCTGCTTTCCTGGCGTCTTTTTGTGGGTACATCTTTGGCGCGGTTCTGGGGCAGTCGTCGCTCCCAAACCGAACTCGGCGTTTCGATCGCTAGCGAAATTGGGAATCGCTAGTGAAATTGAGGATTGAACGAAGCAAGGATGGCACGAATTACGGCATGTGAATTTGCACTGAACTCGAGTTGTCGCAGCTTGGCGGCGCCTGGAACATTTGAACTAACTGCGCGGTTAGCGGCTCAGGACATGCGCTGCTACGTCTGCTTTAATTAAAATAGTAGAAACCTCAAATTTAAATATGAATCGATATATAAATACCGAGTACAAATAGCAAGTGCGACAGATCCCTGTTTTTCTTTCTGGTTTGGAGTTTACTGTTACTTTTTGAATTGGAACCCAATTCGCAGTTCGCCGCTGTCCAAGAAATGGTTGTAGCACACACACGACTGCTCTTAGATGGCAAGGAGTCTTTCCTGTTTAAATCCGCCAGCCACTCGGCGTTGTAGGTCCGGAGTAGGGAACCGGTGCAGCATAAACATGCCGCACCCACATTCATCCCGTTTGACAGCGTGGGTTTCGCACACTAAATTGGCGTTTATTTTACGTTTTTTTTTTTTGGTTTTTCGTATACAGCCAATTACAGCACAGTGCTGCCCGATGGATTCTTTCTTGTATATGCCATGTCACGCGCGAAAACACGCTAAAATTTCAAAGCGGCGCCTAACATTGCCGGAACAGTCGGCTTCCGTACACTGCGCACGTGCTTTCTCCACCATCTGGTAACAGTTGACTCCATGAAGCAGACGAGCTTTCGAGGGAAAGGGTAAGCGGACCATTGGCGCAGCGCTCTGGTTCAAGAGTGTTTTTCTCTTTCTGCATGGACCTAGTTGAACGATGTATAGACCGTTCCATTAGGGTCATAGCAGAGAGGGTAATAGAGAGAAAAAAATGCCCTCCCCTCTCACCCGCATGTCGTCTGCTCCGCCGAGTGGGCAGTACCTAGCATCCGGCTGGCGTACAAACTCTGTTTAAAATCGCGTCATTTTGGAAATTTCAAGCGCAGATGCGCAGATTTTGGTATGCCAGTTATCGTGTAATACTATGCTAGATAAAAAGACTAACAGGGTCCAATTGCGCTGTTACCTGCGTGCAAATAAAAAAAAATAGGGAAAACTGTGTCAGATTGGCCGGTCTCTCCGGCGAAAAGTAAATCCGGTTGCTGTACCTTTTTTACTATACAAAGTTCGTACTGGTGTAGGCCTTTAGCGACCATGAGTGGAAGTCTGAAATAATAAATAAAAACGTGCTCTCCTGCCGCAATACACGCAGTAGTTGAGGGTAGTACTGCCGGCTGACTCAACTGCTATTTAAGTAACGGAAAAAAGATATGCTAGTTGATCATTTACCGAAATAGAACAACAGAGAGCTATAGGCTGATTTTGGAGTAGCCACAACTATTCTAAGAACGCGAACCACTTCACAACGGCAGCCACGAGCGAGAGTTCGATGTTCCGTACAGCCCGCCGCTACAGCCCAAAGATGGAGAATGGCAACCTCCCGGTTTGTCGTCTGCTAGCGGAGTCGGGCGCGTGCCCTCTCTCTCGTTTTACCCCGCCGAACCCGCTGAATTTCCCGGATGTATGGAGAGGGCGCTGCTGTCGAACAAAATGGTGCCGCCCAGAGAGCGCTAAATGGAATGGTCTATATAGAAAGAATCCTCGATATACTTACGTAGACTGTGCACAAATATATTTCTAATCCCGTCATTCATATTTTCCCGTTATCTCAGAGTTATTTCTAAGTTGCCCTTTCCTAAATTGTTAAGAATATGCTAGTCTTATCAGAATATATTTTATATTAAAGTATATAATAACGGTGTTATCATTAACTAGTGGTATATGTCAAAGGGTTGGTTGGCGCAAGGACATTTAAAGATTAGTTTCTTTTTTTTTATGTCACACAAAATAAATTTTATTTCTCTTCCCAACCTACATGGCATGCGTGCAGGTTAAATCTGATTGACACGGGTGATGACATTTACACAAGCTCGATGGATAATAATCTTTGTTTTGCAGAGGCGAACCTTGTAAAAACTGTAAACATATCAGTCTCACAAAATCACTCACGTAAACGGATTGGCCTTCCCATTACACTTTGCTACACTCCCAGTGCAACAAAAACTTGGGTCACTGTCAAGGGGAGTTCATGCCGCCGATAGACTACGCGGCGGCGGCATGCCAGAGCCTATTCACGAGGAGGGCGTATTTCTCCAACTTTTTTATGTGAGCACTTTGTGTCTTCGCGTGCCCTTCCTTTAAAGTAGAACGGAGTAACAACACGAGTCAAAAGGAGGGGGGGGGGGCATGCCCTCCCCTGGCTGCGTGGTGAAATCTTCCATTTTGCTGGGACCTCCTTTCCCCCCTCCCCTCATACAGCATTTTGTCATGGGCGGCCCCCCCCCCCCCCCCGAAACAAAATCCTGGCGACGTGCCTGGTAAGTGGTCATTGCTTTCAGTCGCATGCATCATATTAGCTGTTGTTACCCATGAAACCTCTTGCCCACAGTACCAACAGGCATAACATGCACCACACTTTGTTAACTATTGCGACGAGTAAGGTGCTCTTACACCTTTTTATTCCGAAACTACGTTGTTCGTTCGAAGTAACAGATATTTTTTGTTGATTCATGAACATCACAATAAAACGGCAAAAACTCTAAAGAAATCGGTGTTCATACTCTGTTACGCCACTGTGTAACGTTGCCCCTGAGAAGTCATCGGACATTCAGCATCCCTACATGACCTAAATCTTTTAAAGCCGATTCTGCTACGGACAAGGCTACTCATGCATGCTGCCCCTTCTTGCGCACGTACACTTCCATTAAAAAATATATTAGTTCTCATTGTTATTTTTTTAAGAGCGCAGCTCTTAGGCTGCCCAGTCACAAGCGTATATCGCGGCGTCGCCGTCGGCGTCAGGCGTAGAACCGCCCCACTAAATTTAGCGACAAATGAGGACGGCGTATGAAGTGCGCGCAGACGGCAGTTTTTCGCGCTACAATTTAGCGGGAAGCCTTATTCCGCTAAATTTAGTGGGATAAACCTGCCCGCTGAATTTGGCAGGGAAGGCTATCACGTGACCTCACCACCAATTCAGTTTCCCCCTCTAAACTTGGCGGGAAAAATGACGTCACATGACTTCGTGTTCCCGTCACCGGCGAACATACCTCAGCGAGAGGAATCAGAGGAGGAAGAGGAGGGAGGACAGGAGGAGGGGGGGATAGATAGAGGGAGCGGCAGGGTACGGCGGAGGAGAAGGGGCCTACCCTTCTCTCCATACCCTCCCCTCCTCCTCCTCAAAAAGCTGCACTCTAGTTTTCAAGCATTACAAGAGATTCGTAAACGCTCTTTCATTTTCCAAATTTTAAGATTCCGTCTGGTTCACGACTCTATGTGGTAGCATGAAAACAAAAACAAAAAAGATAACGTCGCCGTTTGCCATAATGTATTAAATTGACACATCAGTCGAATATATAAATATTCACTTCAAATAAAAGTGATCGATCGCCACATTGCACGAAGGCTGACGAAGAACGCAAATGACATGAGCGGTGCAGAATGTTAAAAAGTTAAATGCGATAGAAATCATTATATAGAAAGTATTGCTTAACAACCTGCAGTTCACATACAGTTTTTAATTCTCGCCGAATTCCAACAAGAACGTAGAAATGGCCACTGAATTGAATCTGCACACCGTATATCATAAGAAAACTGCAGGCGTCATAGGTAAATCTATGGTAATAAAAATGTCCTGAGCCATTGGTGACGCGAACGACCAATCTTGCTTCAGGTCAAAAACACTTTGCTTTCCACGTTGGAGTTAGCAGTAACCCAATGCTAGGATTTATGCTAATATAGCTCTATACTTATGACTAAGACTCACTTTCAAATATATTTTTTATTAAACCAACATTCCGGGAAGCGATATTTATATTCGTGTCCACCTTGATGGCGCATTCAACATACGCATGGCTGTCGACCAAAACCAAACGTGGTGCAGGATGAGAACAAGATGTGCACCGCCGCTTCAGGGTTGCTCAAAGGTGAAAAATTATAAGCTGTTTTTGGTAGCCAGAATCGGCATTTCTGGCTCCGGCGACACTGGTTTGAGGCGAAAAATAAAGTATTGGAATGCTGCTCCTCAGCAACTGTGGGCACGAAAGGTTCATGTACCCACATTTGCGCGCACGAGATAATGAGGCACTGCACAGCGGTCTGTGGCTATGCGGCAAACTGCAGTAAGTTCAGAGTAGGGCTGCGTGTTTTCGTTACACGCCTGATAAGCCCGAAATCTACCACTGAGCCGGTTTCTAGCAAATAACGGCAAACCAAAAAAAAAAAAACGATTTGGGGCTATTTTGAACAAAAGATACCCAGGCTTCACGAGCAGCAAACATTTTACCCCATGCTGTTTGGTGATGACCTCGGAATAGGGTTCCCGCTGAACTGACCGCGAGGTTAAGCTTCTTTTAGAGCGCAAGCTCAGCAGGCGCCCTTTGCGGCTCGGGAGCGGTGTCACAGCCGCCGACGGCGTAACCGCGCGTATGCCAGACATGTGGACGTTTCCTATTACGACGTCACACGTGACGTCACGAGGGTCACTCGTGTCACGATCACTAAAGTCACGAGTGACAGTCAGGAATGGTCACTCGTGAAGGTCATGACGAGGGTCACGACCTTCATAGCACTTACGATACCTTTAAGTCACGAAGGTGATATGGCGATGAGGATAGCAATGATGAGATGGCAGCAAGTGATATCGTTATGACAAGCAGATAAAGGTGATGATAATGGCAGATGTAGGCGAGATGGCGCAACCTTCTTAAAATTCTCTTCTTTCAAGAGCTGGTACGCATCTGGTATTACAGGAATCAATTATTTTTTAAAATCACACCGATTGCCCAGTTCTTCGTTATTGGCATGATGATGGCGCATTTATATATTTATATTTAAATCGATGATAATCCATTTTCAACTTAAACGACGCTAAAATAAGGACATATTCAACGGAAAAACATTTTACCGAAAACACTGAACCTGCAGGAAAAAATAACTCTGAAAAAACACTGAATGGAAAAACACAACTCTCAAAATGGAACTAATATGCGTTACATTATTATGCAGGTATTGCCAGTTTGCTATACACCCAAACGCTGGAGCCCAATGTCACGCTCTTCATGCTTTCCTTTGTTTATCTTCATTTTGAGCTTTATCTGTCAAGATGAATGTATTTAATATATGACCAGTGTACTGGTTTTTCTCGCTCTTTGACCTCCACCCTACGCTCATATAGAACTGTTGCCTGCTATCTTGGACAATTCAGACGGGTCATTAATCATAAACTGAAAAAAATTGATACGTTTAATAATAATGTACCAGAATCCGA